>APFE030925889.1:0-15791 GCA_000404065.3 Pinus taeda | reverse complement strand
GTGGTAGTTTCAGTTGACAGATTCAAAGTTGCTGCCTTTACTTTATTTTCATAGCTGATTTTTAGCTTTATTTCTCAAATATGCCTGCTAACATATGAATGGTATCTTTATTATAAATTGTTTATCTTTTTGAGATCAGAATACTAATAACTTGCAGCTGACTTTGGGCACTTTCTAGACTACTCTTTAACTACTTTCTAATCGTGCTTTACACAATACTATGTGTTAGAGGCAGAGAGTTAAAAAGAGAAAAACATTATAACTAGTCTTTAAAGTAGACTTTTCTCATTTTTATCATTTCTTAGACTTATCTTTAGCTACTTCCTAATCGTGTCTTACACAGTACTATGTGTTAGAGGCAGAGAGCTAGGAAGATATAAATATTATCATTGGTCTTTTAAGTGATTTTCTTACCTTTTATTTGCAGCAGCATGAATGGTGTCTAATGCCATTAGAAAGTGGTTCTTTGCTTTCAGTTCATTTCAATTCATTTATTTCCTTCAAGTTTTTCTTTTCAGCAAGTAGTTAGAAACCACTAATCACACACCTTCACTCATCTAGAATCACCTTACACACACCATCACTCATCTGTTTATAAATACATCACTCCATCTTAGGAAGATAAATTAACCACAAACAACACCCCAAACGACAAAAAGCTTTAAGAGGTTGCTTAAGTACATATAGTACACCTTCACTTCATCAGCTTACGAGCCCCGGGTTGACAATTAATGACATCAATTTAGGAATACTAAATTGACTAAACAGTAAGTATTTCGAGTTCCTCTGTAGGAGTGAACTGTGAACCATTCCAAAATACTTCAAAAGAGGAATTTCCAGGGACTAATGCCTAGGATTGATCAATATTCCTTTTCTTTCTTTGTCTTTTTATTACAACCTTATGATGAGGACTGTAGAATATGTGAAGGGGAGGAATCTCTTCAACCCTTAATATGGCCTCTGAGGTAAAAAATGATTGCATAATTTCTTTGTCTTCAATCTCTAAAGGTTGATTAATAGTCCTTGTTGTAATCAAAGTCTTCTCAAAAGTTTCAGAAGTGTCTAAGTCTTTTTCTTGTGAGATAGTATTGAAAACCTCAGGTTTATTTTCTTTCAAAACCTGGCTGCATTGTTCCCATATCTCTTCAAGTTTAGAGCTTTGCAATTGTCACTCAATTTGAGTGGAAGAAGAAGCCTTTGTATCTTTTGGATCAGGGATATCAATAACATGTGTACAAGGAATCTCTATAAACTTCTCTTGAGCTATTTTTTACTGTGAAAGTTTTAATGAATCCAAGGGTAAACATGATAGCCTCATCTCCCTATATTGGAAAAATTGATTGATTTCCTGTGGAGTTCTTCATTTTGAAACCTTTTTGGAAATATTGAATAGGTGGAAGCTTTTTCAAAGACATCATCAAACTAATCAGGTTCATGAGATAATTCCATTACACTTGATTGAGCGATAACCTTTTTAGCAGTTCCATGAGGATCATACTGCTTGTTAGGGATAGTAGGAAATTTCACCTCTAAAATAGAGTTCACCTCAATAGATGCATATTTGAAAATATCTAATGTATACATACCATAACAGAAAGGAAAGGTAGTCCATACCTTCTTATTGGATTCTTTTCATACTTTAGAAATTCCATAACCTATAGTTTGGTAGGCTATCTCATGAGCCAACAATTTGTTAGGGACATACAAGGGAAAAACATGTGGATTATTTAGACTACCAAAGACCCAAATGTAGGTAAACAACTCTTCACCAAACCAATTCCCAAACCTGCTCAAGTCTTCCTTTGCTTCTAGGGAAATCCTAGGGTCTCTCTTATCAAAAATAATTTGATGAATAAGAAATATGACACCCTATCAGATTTTATAGAAATGGGGTTGGTATTTGAAATCCCAAAGTATATTATGGTATATATGAATCAGATTTGGGTCCACTAAGGTCCATTTCCATCCCATGGAGGAAAAATCCATATTGTAGCACATAGCGTCCATAACATAGGCACTGATATAAAAAGGAGGAATTACATTTTCTGAAACTGTATGCTTTTTCCCAAAATTCATAATGTGAGCGGCTAAATTATCAGACTAAATATTTCCCTAGTCTAATATATATCCTTTCGAAGCAACATCAATCAATGGAGTCCATTGATCTGGGAATTTCTGAGTATTGGGATAAGAAAATAGTCTACATACCATGGAAAAACTTTGACAATAAGGACCTGCAAGAGAGTTTACTGAATATATGCCCTTTTCCTCATACTTATGCTTATTAAGGTCCCTCTTCCTTTCCTATATAGGTTCCGATGCATGATCAATACCGCTCATGAATTTCTCCATGAACTGTTTGTCATATTTACATTGCAGTGGTGGCAAATGGTAAATTGCATTGAAATCACTATTGGTGAAAGAGCCGATGACTGTGTCATCCTTTGACATGAATTTCCTATCTGCAATCTTCAAATGCTCTACGACCCATCAAATCATATATGTATAGGGTAGGAGCTTGGGCCGATCTGTAATTTTGTGTAAAAATGAATTTGTAACATCACTGTGGGTAGTATTAGAAGCTAGAGTGGAATCCTTGGCTGTAATTGTTCTTTCCGTGACCCTTGGTCCTTCATCTTCAAATAGTTGATAGATTGATTCCCAGGAAGCACTCCCAAAGTCTAAAGAACATAATGTATCTAAAAACAACCCTGGCGAATTGAGATTTTCAGTGGAGCAGTCAACTGCTGTGGAATGACAAGTTTCTTCTTTGCTTTAGTTTCCCTAGACATCTCTTCTAAATTTCACTTATCGAGATTGGCCTGCAATAGAAAACACGAGACTAAATAATAATTATTTCTCTAGAAATTCCTTAGCACAAATAAATATTTTACATAATGTTTTTTCTCTTAAAGGGAAAATCATGAAAATATCAAATCACAATGAATAAAGTTGTTTAGAACTTCAAAAGCCATAAATTCACCACTCTTTAGATATTAAATGAAAAACGTGAATTCACTTGGGCTAGACACACAATAGTATATCAGAGGAATTTTATCAGAGAAATCCCATGGTTGCACACTAAAAAATATGATATCTAAGGCTTCCGATATATGTTGTTTAAACTTTTACTGGTTATAAGTATAGGTGGGTAGATATATCAAAGGTTTTATATCGGCAATTGGAATATTGGGGTTTTTAAAGAGTGACATCTGATATGAAAAGTCTCAATATGGGAAAAGATAAAATATCAGAGGATTGAGATATCAGAGGGGAGGAGCATCGAAGATATCAAATATCGAGAGTGTGAGGCATCAAAACATTGTGATATCGAGATTTTTTGGGATAGTGGAAGTGTTAAGTATTGGGGATATCAGATATCGGAGGTCGAAGATATCAGAATCTTTGAGATGGAACTTGTTAAAAGTTACTATATTCAGGAGTTCCAATATGCCAAGTGGTAGCATTGTGGGCTGACGGTTCTTTAAAGTATTCAATAAAAAGAAAAGGCCCATTTAAATTATGTTATATATTGGGAAAGTTTGATCAGGGAATGTTTTTTTATTGTAACTTTCCTATAACGAATGTTACGATATTATACAACTCCTTCGATAATGCATTATTTAAAAATAACAAAAGGCCTATCGGGTTTTCCATTGTATCGTAGCATTTGTAAGATTGAATCTCCAATAAGTAAGTACCGATAATAGAAACCTTCACGAGGGGGCATTTTATTTGCAAAAATTAAAAATTGTCTTAACTTTATTAGAACTAAAGAGTTTTATTAAAATTCAAAAGGGTCCCCATGATTTATTATATAGCTAAAAAAAACTAAATGGGGGGTTTTTGAGTACTACAACACTACCTCAACATAATATTATGATGATAATGTACTATAACAAACAGTTGATGATCTCAACTAGTCTATTCTTAATCCTATTTTTTCACATGCTAAATACTTCAATCCTCAACCACAGCTTCTGGATTTTGTACTTTAGGGCACAATATGTTACATGTCATTTTATCACATATAATAAAATGGCCCTAAACCTAGATCAATCATCATCCATTCACACTTTGCAATCATCCCCTATAGAGCCGAAGACATATCCTTTCCAAAAGTTCCAAGAATCTTAGATTAAATTGGCTAAAACCCTTATTTTTTTGGATCAACACACTTTCCTAGTTCAGTAATTGCAATGGCGTAGGTTTCATCAAAATAAAAAGTGCTAGTTAGCGCAAACTGCTTTCACTACAAGTGCTATAACCCTTAAAATTAGGAAAAATTAAATATAATTTTGAGGCTTCTGCTGCTAGATGCTTCTATCATGGAAATTTCCATTCTTTGTTAAATATGCCCTCAAATTCCTACAAATGAGATCTTATCACTTATCCCATGGAGCTTAACCCCTTCTAAAGTGGATCTTACCCTAGTTTAATGGATCTACAACCCCCTCATTTATCCTATAAATGCATTACCTAGTATTAGGACTGGGTTGGATTTTGGAGAATCTTAGTTATGCCCTAATACTACTAATTTGTGCCTAGTCCATAATCCATCCAAGTGCTTGAGGTGTGATGAAGGCTTGCTATTATGGCAAAGGAATGTAAATATAACTAGTAGAGATATACAAGGTCAAGGCCTACAAAGGTTGTAATATTCTCCTACTTTTTTAATTCAAAAGTTCCTTGTTCCTATACATTATGTCTCATTTATGCATATGTAGAACAATGAATCCTTGGCTTCTTATTTAGAGTTGTTTTTATATGCTATTTGTATGTTTTGGTTGTCTTGCTTGTTTTGGATGTTTTGCAGGTTCCATTTTTGGTGATTTGAGTTGGAGATGAAGATCTGAAGGAAGGATAAGGAGGATACTTGTGTTGGATTCAATGTAGGTATTCTTCCCATATTTCAAACTTCTCTAAGGAAAGCATATCAATTTTGTCTTGGTTTTTTCTAGATCAAGCCACTAGGTCTAGGGAGATTGCTTCTGTCCACATAATGAATTTATCCACAAAAAAGGTGGCCTTCATGATTTGAGTTTTAAAATGGAATGAAAGATGAATTAAGGAGGTCAAGAAAGTGGCAACTTTCATTTCAGGGGTTTTAGCTCTATCTAGTAGTGTCTAGTAAACAATTAGGGGTTAGATATCCTTTTAGTAGTAGATAATAAACTAGGGGTAGTAGCTTCTTTCAGTAATAGATGATAAATTAGAGAGTAGTAGATTTCTTTTAGTTGAAGCTAGAGAAATTTGTAAAAGCAAGTTGAAGCTTACCTTTGTGAAAGTAAGAAGAAAAAGGTTGAAGAATCTATGTGTTTAATCTGTTCTTCTTGTGCTACTTCTTGTGATGCTTATATGAATGGTTTCTAAAGTGTTCATAGGTGTTTTAGTATTATTTAGTTTGTGAACTAAAGTTTTAAAATTCTCACAATATTGATTCACCCCCCCGCTCTCATTAATTTTCATGGTTTCTGCAAATCGGTATCAGATAAAGGTTGCTTTAGACCAGTTTAATAGATGGAAGAAAGATTAGGGACTATGGAAAATGAGGAAGGAGGATTCACCAATAGGGAACCTATGTTCAATGGAATGAACTGTGCGTTTTGGAAAGTAAGGATGAAAGCTATATTCAATCTTTTGGTGCTGACGTATGGGACACAATGGAAGAAGAATATAAAACTCCTCTAGCCATGATTACTAGAGATCACAAGATGAAATTGACATGAAATGCAAAAGCTATGAATGCTCTACTTACTGGCCTACCTGAATTAGAACTAGTCAATGTCATGGATTGCACTATGAAAAAGTGATATGGGATGAGATACGTAACTTCTATGAAGGCGATAACAAGGTAAAGCAAGCGAAAATTCAAGGTTTAAGAATGCAATTTGAGTCTTTGAAGATGCATGATGATGAAGATATTGCTAAATACTTTCTTAGAGTTGACGAAGTTGTGAATACAATAAGAGGTATCGATCAGGAAAATTTTAGGGGCTAATATTTGAGGTGGGCTAATTTTCCATGATTTTTCCACAAAAAAATATTTGCCAATTTCCATTTTTTCTAAAAATAATGCTCCCAATTTTTATAGTATAAAAGTATTTTACCTTGAAAATCACCAAAACTTTATTTAGACTATTACAAAGTAATTAGAAATCTAAATATTTGAAAAAAAATATATTAGATGTTTTACAATTTTCATATTAGGGACTAATATTATTCGCCAAAGTTTATAAACTTTAAAATAAATTTCCATCATTAAAATTTTCCACGGTCTCAATGAAGAGCTAATAGAGCCAATAGTAGCTCAAAAGGCGTTGAGATATCTCCCTAAGATATTTAATGCTAAAGTTTCAACTATTGAGGAGATGACAGATCTCAAATCCCCCACTTTGAATCAACTACTTGGTAGTCTTACTACCTATGAGTTGAGGATTTCTAATGGAAAATCTACAACAAAGGAATCAACCTTCAAAGTAGACAAGAAGCCCAAGGAATAACATAATGAATCATGTTGTGAATCAGATGAAGAGGAAGCTAAGTTTTTGTGAAAGCTTAAGAGGTTCAGGAAAGTACAAATGTAAGCTACCTTTTATGTGCTTTAACTATGGTAAAGTAGGTCACTATACTTCTAAGTGTCTAGGAAAGAAGAAGAATGAATATGACATGAGAGAGAAGTTTAGAAAAAAGAAAAAGGATAAAAATAAATCTAAGAAGAAAATCTTGTACACCCAAGACTCTAGCTCTGAATGTGAATATAATCAATATTTAGATGAGGATAAAGCATATAAAAGCTCAAAAGAATTTATGCTCATGGCCATGTAAAATATGGAAGTAGAAGTTATTGATTTTGATGGAGAAGAGGCTGAAGTTGAATTATAAGGTGACCTGATGAGTTCTCTTGAGGAAATTTAGAGGCTAAGATGGAAAAATAAAATACTAAAGGAATTGTTGACCAAATATAAAGCTAAAGCAATAGAACCCTTTCTCCTGCAATTTGAAGAAGGCAAGAAGATCCAAGAAACTATGAATCAACAACTCAATGAGAAAGAATCAAGCATTTGAAAGGCTTGAAGGAGAAATTGTTTCTCTGAGGAAAGAGCTTAAAAAATCTAAAACCTAGCCAAGTTTTAATGAAAAATTTGGAAAAGGGACTGAAAGTTTAAATGAAATTATTTAAGCAAAGAGGGTCTCTAATGACAAAACAAGTCTTGGATTTGATGCTAAGTCAAGCTCAATAGTTGATGTGAAAGGAAAGAAATCCATCACTTTTGTTCAAGTTGTGAAGAAAGCTAACCCAACGCAACAACAAAGAGAAAAAGGGAATAAGTAATCCAATTTGTAGCCACACGAAAATTAGTAGTCACAAAATAAAATGAGTAATTCGACCAAGCAAAAGTCTAATAATGTAGGAGACACAAATTTAATTCTACAACATAGAGACAAGCTTCAATATCTCAAACAACAACTCAACCAATATTCAGAAATCATTTTACTCCTAGGTACAAGGATGCATTTCCATGTTAATGGTTTACCTGTACTAATTATGGGCACAAGGCAACAAATCGTAGGATGAATCTATCATTTAGATAGCTCAAACCATGAAGAAGAAATTGTCATCCTAATAACTACTTTTTTAGGAAAATGATGAGAAGGCCTAGGTACAATAATTAATTTTCACCACAAAATAACTTGTTTCAATGCTACATCTGTCAAAATGATGGTCATAGAGCACCTGATTGTAGAATTAAAGACAAAGGTTTGATCCATAAATAAATAAAAAATCCAACAATCCAAACTATGGGTGAAAGAGGAAAATAAAGAAAACAACAATGTGATTTTATATGCTCATAATGAAGGGAGCCAATGGTATGTTGACAGTGGCTATTCTAGGCATATATCAAGAGATAATAGTAAGTTTGTATAATGGAAACATGTTAGTAAAGGTAATCTAACCTTTTGAAGTAATGCACCTGGTAAGATTGTGGGTAAAGGAATTGGTAGCCTAGCTAATGGAAGAGGTAAGACTAAGGATGTGTTGTTTGTTGATGGCCTGAAGCACAATTTAATTAGTGTTTTATTAGATGTTTGACCAGAGCTAAGATGTGTTGTTCAAATCTAAAATTTTTCAAATCAAGTATTAAAAAATGTAGCAAGAAAGGCTCAACTTGACTTTGGCCTTATTAAAATTGAGTAAATCGAATTTCCACATTAGCAATACAACTTGGAGGTAGTTAAATAGTGTGACATGGATATTGTCACTTAGTTAGCTCAGTAAATTCATGTTAGAGAGTTGGGAGTTCAGTTATGCATATTTGATTACTTAATTTTAGCAATACCATTAAATTATTTTCAGTTGTATTCAATCAATTGACCTCTAATTATTGATAGATTCAGTTGAAGGTCAGTTGTGTAGTGGGACAACAAAGTAACTCAGAGATATGTTAGTTAACTGACCAATCAACCCAAAATAGCTAATACATGCATGGAATTCGAATTCCCTCAGTTGAAGTGGAGATGAAAAGGCAGGGTAACATGAGTTGTATACTAGTTTGAGTGTACAATTGTTGCATGTAATCAGGAGACCAATCCTTGGTAATTACACAAGAAAATAGAAGGAAATTCCTATCTTCTAGGAGCTAATTTCCTTAGGAATTGTGCAAGGAAATAGGAGGTTGGACGAGTAGTAATTGGCTAAGTGTTAGCTAGAGTTTGTCATTTAGCAGAGAGAAAAATTATTATTTTGCAAGTTGTGCTCAAAGCAGGAGCAAGCAATTGTAACTGTTTATCTATTCAACTGATTAATGCAAAGATGCTTGGGGGTTTTTTCCTAATTGGGTTCACCTAGAAATCATTGTGTACTTGTGGTTTTTCTTGTTGCATGTCTATTCATTTTGTTCTAAATTGTGATTTCCATTTTGTAGATTAGTAGAGTACAATTGTGTCTCTTGTTTTTCAGTTTGAAATATTGAGAAATTGCAATTTATATCAATTTTTTACATTGTATCATAGCCCTAAAATCTTATTAGAACTAGTATTTCAAACTTGTCTCTAAGGAATTTCATTTTTCAGCTTCAGTGTAGTAGTTTTTCTTTAGGATCAAGAGATTGTATTTCAAAAGACTGAGATTGGAATATGCCCTGAAGGGTAGCTGGAATTTCATATCCTGGAAGGATCTAATGGAAGAATTGCTTGATGATAATGGTGTGTTAGAATATGTTAAAACTGACATTGCAAAAACCTAACAGTCTTATACAAAAAAATTAGCCCAATGGAAGAAGATGTTGGAAAGGCTAGGAGAATTATTTTGGAAGGTGTGAGATACCATGTGGTCTCAAATATCAATGGCAAAGAGAAACCATTTTCTATGTGGAAGACACTGATTGAGCTATTCGAAAATATCAGTGACCATAGAAAATTGGCCTTGAAAGACAAACTTCGAAACATAAGAATGCAAAAGAATGATACTATTCCATAGTATCTCTCCAAGTTTAAAGAAGTTCGAGGTGATCTTAGAGGGGTTGGGGTGAATGTTACAAAAGATTACTTGATGAGCCTAGCTCTTCTAGGCCTTCCAAAATCCTGACACAACTACCAAGAATCTATGAATGGAAGGGAACAAATACCAAATTGGGAAAGGTTGTGGTCTGATTTGGTTCAAGAAGAGTTCAAGAGAAATAACAAAGATAGAACATCATCCAAAGATGACATTGAAGAGAATTTTTCCTTGGTTGGAAAAGGGAAGAAGGGAAAAGGAAATAAGAGCCAAGGAAAACGTAAATCCAACTAAACTAATGACAAGAAGAAAGGATTGAGAAAGATAAATTTTTTTGACTTCCACAAATACGGGCACTATGCAACAAAATGTCCACACAAGAAGTCTACCAAGAAGCTTTCAGGAGGAGAAGGAGGTGAAGCATTGACTTCAAAATTCGAATGAGACTTCACCCTAATAGCATGCATGTCCAACACTATTATGGGTAGTGTGTGGTACCTTGATTATAGTGCCTTTTTCCATATGACAAGGTGTAAGGGTTTTTTAGTATCCTGGAGGAGAAGTATCTCCATATGCATATTGAAATGGGGGATGATGGGAGTTATAGTGCTATAGGAATTGGTACTGTCAACTTTGAGAGGGAAAAAGCCTCTCCTCTTCCCCTTAAAGATATTATGTTTTTGCTTGGGTTGAAGAAGAACCTGATCTCTGTAGCAGTATTGGAGGATAGAGGCTATGGTTTTATTTTCAATAAAGGGAAATACTTTTTGAGACACATAGCTACCAGGAAAGTGAAGGAGATCAGGGTTCAAGTAAAAAACCTATACAAACTTGAGGTGGGATATTGTGCTGCATTGAGCAACAAGGGAGAAAAGCTGTAGAGTCGAGATGTTGGAGAAATTTGGTACTGGAGATTGGGTCATCTACACCTTGGTGCCTTAAAAATCATGCAACAAATTACCACTGGTCTCCCTAAAGGCTCTCTTGACCAACAAGATGTTTGCAAGGGTTGCACATTGGGGAAATATGTCAAATCCACCTTCCATGACCGAAATAGTAGAGAAGATGAAATCTTGGAGTGAGTCCACTCTAATGTTTTTAGACCCTTTTCTATAGCCTCAACAACAAAACATAAGTACTGTATTATTTTTATTGATGATTTCTCTAGGAAATGTCAGGTCCTTTTCATGCAGAAGAAGGATGAAGTTTTCTAAAAATTTGTTGAATTCAAGGCATTGGTTGAGAAGGAGACTTGGAAGAAGGTGAAGGCACTCAAGAGCGACAATAAAGATGAATTTGTTTAGCATGCCTTCAATGTTTTCTATGCCAAAGAAGGTATTTGAAGAGAACGAAGAGCACCCCATATCCTACATCAAAATGGGGTAGCTGGGAGGAAGAACAAGAGCATAGTGGGAACAAAAAGATCCATGTTGCATGATCAGGGGTTTCCATTGCATCTATGGGTAGAAGCATGACACAAAACAATCTACTTACTGAACTGGAGTCCTCATAGAACACTTGACATGATCACACCAGAGGAATCTTTCTCTGGGAGAAATCCTGATGTGTCTCATTTCATAATTTTTGGAGCTTCAGTTTATTATCATGTCTCCAAGGATTCAAGGAAGAAAATTCATCCAGTTAGGATTCCAAGAAACTCTCCTAGGTTGTAGCTCGAAGATGCCTGGTAACATATAAATTCAACTTATTGTTGCAAATGGATGAATGGAAGGAATGATGCTTGTCCAATCCAGATAACCACTTCTACTTTGCTTGACTCCAGACATGTGTGAACAACCCTAGACTACAAGGCTTTAGACCACCAACTACTCATAGTTTTAATATTGGGTGAATATGGAGAATACTGACCACACCTGCGGATGCACAAGACCATGTGATGGCTAGCTGCAACTAGTAAAGAAGTCTGCAAATCTAATCTACCAATGCACAGACAGGATGACATCTCTCTGGCACCAGAGGAGGAGAAACCTGAATAACTCATTCAATGATACATACAAGGAAATAGGATGATAGCTATTCTGATGCTAAACATCAAGAGTTCGGGAATATAGCATATTAGGCACAACTTAAAAGAGGAAAGAAATGTAAAGTGAGCAATTAACAACAAAAGAAGATTGTATTAGTTGAAAATGAAGACAAGACGCTGCAAGTATCAAAATACTTATAGTCTCCAGAAGTTAAACTTTACATCAAAACATCAACCATCAACCTCGATTATATCTTATTTGTGGGTATATATAGAGTTTCATTACAAAGGAACTTGGCCATTCTAGGTATGGAGGGGTCATAATTGACCACCAACTGCGTTTAACTACTTGACGGAGTCTCTGAGTGCGTTTACTTGTCACGGTGGGTGAATTTTATCTCCTTGGGTGCTCTGTAATTGGAGTGTTTGTATCCAGGAAGTTCCATAACTGCTAAATGCTGCTGCGTGCTCATGCTCTGTCCTTTTTCCCTTCAGCCATATTGTCTGTTGAATGTGGTTGTTGAGGAGTAACTGTAACGGGTATTGGAAAGTAGGTCATCTTCATCCTTCAGGCACACTGAATGGTCAAAGGGCGTGGGCTACATGGTGAGTAGACGGATCAGGTGGAGGAGAAAGACTAGCCATCGGATCGGGAGGATAGACGACGAAGATGAGTCGACGAGGATATCGAAGGAAGCGAGAGCAGAATGATCGTGAGCCGTTGGATCTTAGGTGGGCAGATCCTGTTATGAACCAGCTCAAGAAAAGATAGAAAAGATAGATCAATGCCTTAGAATTTAGCCTCTTCGAGGGGGAACCTCCTTTACATTACATAAATGAACAATTCTTGGATGATACAAATGACAAAACCTCCTTTCTATATATAGGAGTCTAAGGAGTCACAATATAACCCAACCGACCTAACAATAATAATATAAAGCCACACAAATAAAAATAGAGGGATTTTATGGGGAACAGTAATAACAATATGGGGGAAATAAGGGCACAACAATATTAATAAGGGGTACAACTACAATAGTAACGGGGTAATCACTAGTATTATAGGACCCAACATGCCCCTGTCCTTCAAAAAAAGTGTTTTCCTCAACGCTTGAGTAGTTCTAGATACTTCTGTATAAAATTCTCATCCTCCCATGTGGAATCTTCAGCAGATAAGTTCTTCCACTTGATAAGATACTCCAAAATGATCAATTTTGTAGTTGCGAGTTCTTGTTTCTGTGACTGTCTGGTTCCAATAAAATTTTTCCTTCCTCGTCAGTTAAGCAATATTGTTTGAACTGGGAGCTTGTCGCCTATAACCTTCTTTAAACATGAAACATGGAAAACTGGGTGCAATCGAGAAGCTACAGGAACCTCCAATTTGTATGCCATAGTACCAATCTTTTGCAACACCTTGTACAGACCATAATACTTTGGTTATAATTTATTACCCTTCTTAGCTTTCTTGAGGGACATTTTCTTATATGGTTGTAGCCGTAGGAATACCCAATCACCTACATCAAAACTTCTTTCGCTGCGATGTTGATCTGCCTATTGTTTCACTCTATTCTGTGCCAACACGAGGTTATCCTTTAAGAGTTGGAGGACTTGTTGTTGATGTTCGATGTGATGTTACACTGCTTGAACCTTAGAATTTTCTCTTAAATATGATGTGATGGATCGTGGTTGATACCCATAAAGTGCCATAAATGGGGTCATTTTTGTTGCTGTATGGAAGGAAGTGTTATACCACCATTCAACCATAGGCAACCATTTGACCCATTTTGTTTGTTTATCAAATACAAAGCAACGAAGATATCCTTCCAAACGTTTGTTTACTATCTCAGTTTTCCCATCAGATTGAGGATGATAAGATGAGCTATGAGCTAACTAAGTACCAAGACAAGAAAATAATCCTGTCCAAAAATTTCCAGTGAAAAAGGGATCTCTGTCACTTACAATAATCTTTGGATTTCCATGTAACTTTTGAATTGTTTCCATAAATGCAGTAGAAACTGTACTGGATTTAAATGGATGTGATAATGCACAAAAGTTTGCATACTTGGTAAGTCTGTCAACTACCCCCATGATGACACTCTTTCCCTCAGACTTGGGTAAACCTATGATAAAATCCATTGAAACCTCCTCCCAACGCTGGTTTGGAATGGATAAAGGTTGTAGTAGACCCGAGGTCTTAATTGTTTCAACTTTATTCTGTTGGCAAACCAAATATTCCGCCACCAACTTTTGAATATCCAAATTAAGGCCATCCCAAAACAATTCCTTCTTAACCCTGTGGTATGTTTTTAAAAATCTTGTGTGCCCTCCTAAGGGAGAAGTGTGCAATTCCATAAGAATATTTTGTTTGAGTTGGGAATTCTTACAGAGGTATAAGTGATCTTTGTACCATAGCGAATCATTTTTCTAGCTAAATGTATCAGTTGTACAGGAATCTTGTTGTAACTTTCGAATAAGTGCCCACACTTCTTCATCATTCTTCCATTCCTCGCTTGCTTCGTTTATCCAATCTGGTTGGATAATAGAAATGGCACACAACAATGCTTCGACATCCTCATCCTTTCTTGAGAGTGCATCTGCCACCACATTTTGCTTCCCTTTTTTGTAGATGATTTCAAAGTCATAACCCAACATCTTTGTGACCCACTTTTTTTTCTCTTCAGAGGATAATATTTGTTCTAAAAAGTATTTAAGGCTATTGTGATTCGTTTTTACCTTGAAGTGTCTTCCCATTAGGTAGGGTCACCATTTCTTAAGTGCATGTAGTATTGCCAACGTTTCCTTCTCATAAATATCTTTATGTAAAAACTTTCCCTTTATTGGATGACTTTCAAAAGCAATGAGTCTTTCATCTTGCATTAAGACAACACCAATTCCATTTCCTGAAGCATCACATTCCACAATAAAGGTTTTTTTGAAGTCTAGTGTAGCTAAGACTGGTGCTTGGCACATTGCCTCTTTAAGATGTTCAAAGGCCTTTGTTGCTTCTGGAGTCCATCAAAATGCATATTTCTTCAATAATGTTAATAGAGGTGGCGCACCTCTCCCATAATTCTTAATAAACTTGTGATAATACCCTGTCAACCCAAGAAATCCTCGTAGATGCTTGATGGATGTGGGTATTTTCCATTCCTTAATGGCTTTAACTTTTCTAGGGTCTACCTTAACTCCTTCATGAAATACAATATGACCCAGATATTCCACCTCTTGTACTCCAAAGAAACATTTGGATCTTTTTGCATATACTTTTTTTTCCTCTAATAGTTGTAGCACCCTGTCAACATGTTCAACATGATCCTTCCAAGACTTGCTGTAGATTAGTATATCATCAAAAAATACTAACACAAATTTTCTAAGGAAGGGTTTGAAAATGGAATTCATCAAAACTTGAAATGAAGAAGGTGCATTGGTAAGGCCAAAAGGCATAACCAAAAATTCATAATGACCCTCATGAGTTATAAATGCTGTTTTCAGAATGTCTTTAGTCTTCATTCTGATTTGATGATATCCTGAATGAAGATCTGACTTGGTGAAGTAAATTGATCCATGCAATTCATCCAGTAATTTATCAATGAAATGAATGGGAAACTTATCTTTAATAGTGAGCGTGTTGAGCTCCCTATAGTCCAGACACATGTGCCATGATCATTCCTTCTTGTGCACCAATACTATTGGAGCAGAGAAAGAACTTTGACTAGGTTGAATTATACCAGTCTCTACCATTTTTGCAACCATATGTTCAATTTCACTCTTTTGGGCATAGGGATATCTGTACGGCTTGATGTTTGGAGGAACACTTCCTGGAATGAGATGAATAACATGATCATGAATATGGGGGAGACCTTTCGGAGTCTCAAATACCTTGGAATGATTTTCCAAGACTTTTTGTAGATATGGAGAAATAGATGATTCCGACGTGGAAACATCTAGTGAACATAATTGCGCACTTTTGTTCCTTTTGTAAAAGCTTTGTCATACTGTTAGAGCTGATTATCTTTCCCGGTTTCCCTGCAATACCCTTTAATTCAACTTCCTTTCTTTCCGCAGAAAATTTCATGAAAAGTTCTTGAAAATTAAAAGCTATTGTACCCAAGGATTGTAGCCATTGCACTCCTAGTACAACGTCAGCACCTCCCATTGGAATGGAAAGCATTGGGGTGGTCAATACATATTCTCCCATGGATAGCTTGATATTATGGCACTTTCCAAAGCAATTTATTGTTCCTCCATTTGCAACCATCACTTGACACTCTAGTGCTAGATATAGGAAGAAATTCAATTCTTTTT
>APFE030925888.1:0-11110 GCA_000404065.3 Pinus taeda | reverse complement strand
CCTGAGAGAGAGAAGGTCTTTTGCAAGGCATACATAGCTGCTCGCCCAGCCAGAGAATAGGTTCAACGTCAGAACCTTGGTTGTATCTTTCTCTGCTTTTATTCATTAATAGACGACTATCATTATGGTTCCACTCCTATTGTCTTTATAATGATGATTGAGTTATATCTTTTCTGACTGATATATAGTTGCATCTATTGGATTTTATGCTTGTATTTGTGTCGTTCTTTGCATGTGCAGGTGTCCGTTCACGAGGATTGTGGGGATTGTGACCAGCCGGAGCAAAGGAACGGGAACAACGATTCTTCTACAAGTACTAGCGTTGGAATCTAGGTAGGCCATCATCATCGATCTTTGATTTGCAATTAGGAACCTGCATGAATAGCGTTGATTGATTATTGCTAGACCCATGTTGGGCTAGTGGGATCACCTCTGTCCGCAGAGGGGATTTACTTGTTCAACAATTTGGCGACTCCACTGGGGAGTTTAGCGTGTTGTTTGATTTGTAAAATTTGGACGGAGCCTGAAGTATGGCCAGATAGCCTTCGAAACACTATTTCTTTGCAGTAGTGAAGTAGACTAAAGCCACTTCAGTCAATCTCTGGTTTAGTTTATGGACTAAACAATTTTGAGTTTGTCTTGCATGTTAGTTTTGCTCTTGTTTGCTTGCTTGGATAGCTTTCTGGGTTAAATTTCTTGTTGTTTCTTGCTTCCTGGCCTTCCTAGATACTGTAAACCAAGCTTTGGACTACCTGTTTTGTTTTTTTACTTGGCAAACTTTATTAGCGTGGTTTTTCCTCTGATAGTCGTGCCAGTTGGCGCCTGTTGCTAACTGACAACCTGCGCCAATCCCTTTATAGCGCGAGTTGCAGTCTGACAGCCGCGCCAGACTTGTTAACTTTTTCAGTTAGCTGGTTTGCCAGTCTTCTGAGCTTGGATTTGTATCTTGCTATATCTTTTACAGCTTCTGGAAGTGTGTTGGACCTTTATGTGACTGGTTATTATTTTTTTGTCCTTCAGTTGTTTGCTTATTTCTATCGATTTTATATCTTAGCCCTAGTGGCTTTGCATGTTGAGCCTTCTGTGGGAAATTATGGTTTGATGATCCAGTTAGCTTTTTGGTTGTTTTCCGCACTCATCTGGTGGTTGTGAAAGTTTGGCATTCTATGCTGCAAGTAATTCACTTTTAGCTTGTTTATTTTTTGCTTGACTTCATCTGAACTTAGATCACATGGTTCATTGAAAGTCTTTGTGTTTTCCTTACTTTGATAGGTCATTTTGACGTTTCAGAATTGGTTCTATATTCCTTTGAGTGAATTGTGTTTGCTTATATTTTTGAATATCTCTTGAGATTTTTTGAGTGCATCATGCTATCCTAAAAGAAAGAAAAAACAAAAGATCTTTTGCATTTTATTAATTAGCATTTCTTGTTATTTGTTGCTTTTAAAAAGAAAAAGATTTTTTTTTTCATTTCTTGTTATTAGCTGTATTAGGATCTTTGTTGATCATTTTGTTTGTGTAAAGATATCAACTCTCCTGTAGATAGAGTTCATTGAATGAAATGATATAATTTTGGCATATAGTTTGCATTTAGGAAGTTTTGAGAGATCACATACGGTAGGAGCAAAAAACTGAAACATAATTGAAGATAAACTGTAAAATGAACTGAATGAACCTAACAACGCATTGGAACATAACGCACATATTCTAGAGGTCTAGGTTAGAGACGTGTTCCGGCATCTTTAAACCTAGTAGCTTACCGTTGAGTGGTTGGGTGATTCCTCCACGGTGAAACGATAGGTGCAAGTACGGATTGTGCTCCCATGTACCATCGCGTATATATTGGGAGACCCCTATAGGCTTGCAACCTTTTATCCATAGGAAGCCAAGTCTGCCGCCTTACAAGCCGTAATGCACTGAACACAACATTCGGGAAGATTGACTGTAGTACGGGAAGTCCTTGGTTTTCATCTGATTGCCAAGGTGTATAAGCAGTTTTACGGATTGTTTGGCAAACCTCTTACCTAGTTCTCCAGAGTAGTCACTTTTGATCCTTTTCGGACTCCCTAAAAGAAAAGGTGTAAGTGAGCGTTTTGTCACTTCGTGCTCATTAAATATTCGAAGGAGACTAGAGTCATCTTTTCGTCCTTTTCTCGACTCTTAAAAAATGAAAAGGTCAAGTTCAGTGTCTTAAAACTTATTTGGCCACGATCATTATAACCCGGTTAAATTTTGTTTGAGTTAGTCTGAGTAGGGTCTGGTTTCGTTAGATTCCCTATGATTTTGTGAAGTTTCATCCTGACGAAATTACCAATCTCGTCTTCTGAGATCCCTGTTGTGAGTCAAATTCTTCCTATTGTTCCAAGTATACAACCACTTAGCTCTCGTGCTCCAGGAGACGAGGATTACCAGTTTTATACGAAGCCTATTTGGGAGCCTTCTCAAAACGATATCCCTTTCTGGGAATACACTTCTCCTCGGAAACCATTTCCTTCTAATATGGAAAACCCATCCCCTACTACGACTGACGAATCCGGCGTTCCAGGGGACGAGATTCCCAGCACAATGGAATCTACACATGTTAGTAGAACTGCTACTACCGGAAGACTACCTCTTGGTTATAGAGCATTGCGTGATTTTCTATCATCTCCTTTGCCGACTTCTATTTGGTCACCACCCGTATTCTCAAATACGGAGCCTTCGACTCCACCACCTCGCGGTACAACTGTTACCTCAGTGATAACCCCTCCAACAGTATCTGTGGCTTCTTCGACCCCTCCTTTTAGTCGACCTTCGACCTCTTTCTTCCTAGGTTTTGATCCTACATCGAATGTCTCACTTGGAGGGCAATATGATCAGTATCTACCACCTCCTGGGACTAGGACAGGTCAGCTGTCAGTGGGAGAGATTTCAGTTCTGTTGTCCATAGACTAGGGTTCCACCTCTTATCACGGTGGTCAAGCGTCGTATGCGCAACCCGAACAACCACATCAGCAAAACCTACAAGGGAAATCCTTCCAAGGAAACCCTTTTGCCTCTAGTGGTCCCTTTTTCACCTCTCATATGCAACCTATTGGTAATCCAGGCCAACCTTCCACTCAGCAAGCTCAACCTGGTATCCAGCAAGGTTCTCATACTGGACAAACCGGTCAATCATTTGTTAACCCAAATCAACCTAACGTCCAGTATACCCAAGTTTCTGGACAAGCTGCCCAACCAATTAGTCAGCTGACTGTCCAGTATACTCAATCTTCTGGACAAACTGGTCAGCCTCAAACACAGTTGGGCCAATCACTTGCCCAGTCCACTCCGCCATCTGGTATGATAGGACAACCTTCTGCTGCACAACAGCAACCTCAGTATCAGCAGGGAGGTCAACCTCAGTATCAGCAGGTAGGTCAACCTCAGTATCAGTAGGTAGGTCAACCTCAGTATCAGCAGGTAGGCCAACCTCAGTACCAACAAGGTTATCCTTCTGCTCAGATAGCCCAAGGTTATCTGTCTACTGGCGCTGCTCAACCCGGCACTTGGACCCAAGTAGGATCCCAAAATCCATCTGGTTCTCAAATGCAGGCTGGAGTTCAATCTCAAACATTTTATCAAACTCCGCCTGGGTCTCAAACTCAATCTGGAGTCCCACCACACTACGGTTATCAACAACCTCAAGGGAAACCTTTGTTTGCCCCTTACCAGAATTATCAACAACCATATGCTACTTTTGTAGCATCGTTTGGTAATCCATACGCTGGGGGGCAAAACACAAATCCCTATGGTCAGCACACCATGGGGGCAACCACCACCTTGTTGGAACCCGGGTGCTTCATCCTACCAGCAGCCCCAGACGTCTTTCAATCCTCAGTTACCATTCTTAACGACTTTAGAATTACCGGATGTATCCAAACTGACTAATGATCCTATTCTTCATAATCCTTATTGGCCTCCGGTTCCCACCAAAATTCCTGGTGACTGTCCAAAATTCGATGGTAAAGCTAATGAAGATCCACAAGCTCATGTCATGACTTATCATCTATGGTGTTCATCTAATTCATGGCTTAATGATTCAATTCGGCTTCGCCTTTTTCAAAGGACTCTCACTGGCTCTGCTGTTAAGTGGTATATTGAGCTCAATCGCAGATCCTTTCAGGATTTCAACTCGTTGGCTATGGCATTCCTCACTCGTTTTCAGTTGCCCATTCATTATGAAACGGGCACGCACCTCCTCACATCCTTACGACAAACAACCGCTACGCACATCTCTGATCACATCCATGAATGGAGACGGCGTAGACGTATGATTAAATTTTGGATTCCCGACTAGCTGCTTATGGATTGGTTCACGACTTCATTCGTTCCTCCAATAGCTCGGGACATCGCGATGGGAGCGTGTGTTACTGAAGAGCAAGCTATTGCACGTGATCAATACCTCGACTTGGTTTATTCTCAGTCAGGTACATTGTATGATTATTTTCCTGATGCCCCTAGACCAGGAACATCCAAAGCCCCGCCAACACCTACTGTTGACGGCATTATTGGATCTGTTAGTTCATCCTCTAAGAAAAATTCCGCGCATCCTGGAAAGCAGAAGTCAAATGCTCCAATTGAAACCACTTCTCAGGTTATACCTACTTCGAAACCTACTTCTGAGGTTAATGCCGTTCAGTCCACCATGACAGACAAAGCCTCGAAAGAAAAAAAGAAAGGGAAAACGAAAAATAAGTCAGAACAACCTAAACAGGAACCGCCTAAACCTCCATCTGAGGAGAGTTCCAAACGCAAACCCAAGTATCCTTGTCTTATCTATGATGAGGATCACTATACCAAAGACTGCCCTCAGCGGTCTGAAGTTAGTCGTTTGTTGAAAGGCGCTCCTAGGGTCCCTATGGTGCTTAAAGAACCCTTTCCCTCACAGCAAACTCAAATGGTCGCTAACCCCTCTCAACCTCCCTCTTCCTTCGGTTCCCAAGTGTTCATGGCAGGAACAATACCTGTTAATATCAGTAATCGAACAAAGGATTATCCATCTGCCGAGAAGGAGCCTGAGGTTCCCCCCAGTGCCCCTCCATTCAGTTCAAACCCTCTCCATATCGAGAGACCTAGTACTGAAACACCTCTTCGACGCCCTCCAAAAGGAGTACTTTGGAAATCTTCTTACAACCCAAATGCCCGTGCTGCTCAGCACTACAATATCATTGAGGATTTAGCCCAGACTCCATCTGCTATGTCCGCTTTAGAAGTTCTCTAGAGCTGCCCCTCTCAGAGGAAGTCCTTTCTATCCGCTATCAGCGACATAGACCCGGCTGACTCGGATTTAATTACGTTTGACTTAGACTACCATACACAGAGACTGCCTCCCCAAATTGCATTCCTTATACAGGTCATTATCGATAAGAAAACTATCCATCGTACAGTCATTGATGAAGGTGCTTCAACTTGCATCATGTCTGTTGCCAGTTGGAAAGCTATTGGATCTCCAACGTTGAGTCAGTCTCCCACCACCTTGGAAGCTTTTGATGGAAGAGCGTCCCGTCCTTATGGTATACTCCCACGTTTACCTATCTCTTTGGAAGGGAAAAAGGTTGATATGGAAGTTGAAGTCGTTGATGCTACTCTAACCTACAACCTCCTTCTCGGACGCAGCTGGATCTATGCAATGCAAGCTGTCGCTTCATCTTTCTTTCGTATCATTCGTTTCCCTCACCAAGGGAAGATTATTACAGTTGACCAGCTGTCATTTTTCACTTCCTCTTCGGAAGGAACTATCCCTTTTGTGGAGCATACCAACAAATCAATTGAGAGTCTAGGTCACAGGATTTTCAAAGATCCCGCCCTTATGGGTGTTTTTCCAGCCCCGCCTCCGAATGTCGCTTCCGTCAATATGATTTTTACTTTTCTTGATCCATGGATCGTTCCTCCCATCGAACAAGTAGATTCTTGGGGCGACCAGATGCCGTTGAGTCCTGCCGAACTCAACTACGTCAAAATCGTAGCTGCATCGACTCCTTCTTCTGAACTTGCTTTTTCGAGCAAGATTTTCCACACGTTCGCTCCATCCTTAGGGCTTGCAAATCAAACTTCTTCGGATCCTTTAAAAGAAACATTTTCTTCTGACGAAGCTATTATTGAGACTATGTCTCTCGAGGAACCTCCTGGGCACGATACCCACCATCGTTCCTCGTTACTCTCTGTCCCTCAAGATATGCCGACTTATATTCAACGGTTTGCTCCTTGTTTCCCATTTCGATTCCTTCAGTCACCTGTTCATGTTTATCAAACCTCTTCTGAAGGCAATATGGCAAACATTACACAAACCCAGCCCATCGACATCTCTATTAAACCAGGGATCGTCGAACACATTCACATTGGAGTCACTTGTACTCCAGAGGAGATTCAAATTTATTCGAACCTTTTTCGCGAATTTCGTGATGTTTTTGCTTGGTCCTATGAAGAAATGCCCGGCATTGATCCCAACATAGTGGTACATGAAATCATCACGTACCCAGGTGCTAAGCTTGTTTGTCAACGTTTACGTCCAGTACACCCCCGAAAGGCTGCAGCGATCAAGGCCGAAGTAGAGAAGCTTCTTTTAGCCGGTTTTATTTATACTATCCCGCTCACAGATTGGGTTTCTAATATTGTACCTGTCGCTAAGAAACAGGGAACTATCCGCGTTTGTGTCGATTATCGTGATATTAATCGGGCCTGTCCTAAAGATAATTTCCCCACACCATTCATTGATCAGATTATTGACGAATGTGCGGGAAGCGAGATGTATTCTTTTATGGACGGTTTTTCTGGTTACAACCAGATCAATATTGCTCCCGCTGATCAACACAAGACCGTTTTCATCTGTCCATGGGGTACTTTTGCCTATAAGAAACTCCCTTTCGGTCTCAAAAATGTCGGCGCTACCTTCCAACGTGCAATGTCCTACGCTTTTCATGACATACGATACATTGTACAACCATACCTGGATGATCTTCCGGCTCATTCAGCCAAGCGTCAGGACCATCCTACTCACCTTCACGAGATATTTCTTCGCTATTGACACTACCGAATCAGGCTTAATCCTCACAAGTGTTTCTTCTGCGTAGAATCGGGTCGACTTTTCGGATTTTTCGTCTCCCACGAGGGCATCCGACTGGATCCCCTCAAAGTCGAAGCCATAGTCAATCTCCCTCCCCCTGCTACCTTACAACAATTGCAGAGCTTGCAAGGTAAGGCAAATTTTTTACGTCATTTCATTCCAAACTATGCCGAGGTGGCTAAAGGTTTTACACGATTACTTAAAAAGGATGTCCCTTTTCATTGGGATACCATGGCTCAAGAATCTTTTGAGCGACTCAAGGGTCTCCTTGTTTCTGCTCCATTGCTTCGCCCTCCAAACTATCATCGTGACTACACCCTGTATTTAGTTGCCGCCGGTACCACTATCGGCATGCTTCTTGTTCAAACCGACAACGGTGACACTGAGCATGTTATCTATTATCTCAGTAGGAACCTTTTAGATACGGAAAGTCGATATGCACATGTCGAGAAGTTGGCGTTAGCCGCCGTTTGCGCTATCCAACGTTTCCGTCACTATATTCTGTTGCGCACTACTACGGTGATTTCCGATTGCAACCCCATGACGTATATCTTGTCACACCAGTTGCTTGGGGGCAAGTACTCAAAGTGGATTGTCATCCTCCAAGAGTTTGACTTGGAATTCACTACCGCCAAGTCAAAAAAATCGCTCGTTTTTGCTGAGTTAATTTGCTCTTTGCCATATTCTTCTTCGCCCTCTCATACCGAAGATCAAATTCCGGATGAGACTTTGTTTCTCATCAGCACCCTCGACCCCTGGTATGGTGACATCCTTGTATATTTGCAAACATCCTCCTTTCGCTCGGGCACTTCTAAATATGCTTGGCGAAGGATTCGTCATCAATCTCAACCATATCGTGTCATTGGGGATACCTTATATCGCCTCGGCGTTGACTCTGTTCTCCACCATTGTCTTACTCACGAGGAAGCTGAGTGAGTCTTGAATGACTACCACTCAGGTGCTTGTGGTGGTCACATGTCCGGATATGCAATTGCCCAAAAAATCCTCCGTGCTAGTTACTTTTGGCCCTCTATCTCTAAAGATTGCATTCTTGCGGTCCGTTCCTGTCATGAGTGCCAGATATTCCAGTGGAAGATGCGAGCCCCCCCTGCTCCTTTACACCTTGTTGTTACCGTCGGCCCTTTTGCAAAATGGGGCATTGATTACGTGACCTGTAACCCTCGCTCGGTCGGGGGGCATGGGTATATCATCGTTGCCGTCGATTACTTTACTAAATGGGCCGAGGCGATGCCTACACTGGCTGAAGACGGTCACACAACGACGCAATTTTTATTCAACCACATTATTTCGCGATTCGGCGTCCCCCAAGCCATCGTCACTGATCACGGAAAGAATTTCTGAAATCATATGATGACGAAAATAACAACCCAGCTAGGCTTAAAGCACGATAGTTCTACTCCGTACTACCCTCAGTCCAATGGCCAAGTTGAAGGGATCAATAAGATTTTGGTTACAATGCTTCAGCATACCGTTGGCATGCACAAGTCTAACTGGCATTTGATGTTGTTCCCTGCTTTGTGGGCTTACCGAACCTCCCTGAAGGATGCCACTGGTTTCACTCCATTTCAACTAGTCTATGGACTAGAGGCTACCCTTCCAATCGAGTGTGAAATCCCTTCGTTAAAATTAGCTGTTGAGCTACTTCCCAACACCACCCCACTAGAAGAACATCTCCTTTATCTGGAACAGCTAGATGAGACTCGCCGCCTAGCCAATTTGGCCATTGAAACACAGAAGAAGCGAGTCAAATCTCGTTTTGACCAGACTGTACATCCACGTTCTTTTAATGAGGGAGACTTAGTTCTGCTATACGATCAGGCAAACGATAAGCTAGGACCAGGAAAGCTCAAATATATGTGGCTAGGCCCTTACATTGTCAAGAAATTTTTGCAAAAAGGGGCCTATGAGTTAATTGATTATGAAGGGAACCCTCTCGCACAGCCCCGAAACGGGCTGTATTTGAAAAAGTACTATGCGTGATGCTAGTACACTTCATTTTGTATATACATGTAATCTAGCAAGTGTGTTGTGTATGTGTGTCAAAATTTTAATAGGCTTGATTGTCGCTTATTGTGTCTTCACTTCTTGTGCAGATGTCTAATACGCCTTATATTGGTTTCGTTGATGGTGCCTATCGCAGTACTCGTAACTTGTCCTCTGCGGCATGGGTGATATATGATCCTCATGGTGAGCTGATAGATCTTCAAGCTGTCTGTTTGGGTCGTACCACGAATAATGTCGCCGAATATTGTGCCGTAATCGAACTCCTCACTGAAGCAATTAATCTTGGCATTTAGGCATTGGTGGTAAACCTGGATTCTCAACTTGTCATCCTCCAGCTCAATAGGCGTTATTCCATCAGAGACCATCATATTCTAAGGTTGTATTTACGTGTAAGATTGTTAGAGAGGAATTTTGAGTTCATTACATATCAACATATTCCACGACAATTAAACACATTATCTGATGCATTGTCCAATCATGTATTAGATAGACATTTACGAAATTTGTAAATAAAACATTATACAAGCAAGCACATGAAAACACAATAATAAACATAAACATATGTATATATATATATCTGTGTGTGTGTGTGTGTGTGTGTGAGTCAAAATGTTCGCGCCCCGCGCGTTACATAATCCAAAAAAAATAATACATGTCCAAAGCCCATACAGCTGCTGACAGCGTGTTCCTCAAAAATATGCAAAAAGAAACCTAGGCATCTGATCATGGTGATGCTCATGATAGCATGTCACTGCTCGCACCAAACGTCTCAACAGCCGATGGACACGAGTAGATCCTCCCACTGTGTGCCTCTGGTACGCTCTAGGCACGTCCACCAATCTGTCGTAATCTGGAATACCTCGAGTAAGTACCTCAAGGTTCTGTACTAAATCATCCTCACCCTCTACCTGAGGGTCCGCTGCAGGTTGTGCTCTCCGCACATTATGAGGCAAGTCAGCTGGTCGCTCTGCACCAACATCTGTATACATATATAGATGCTATAAGAGATAGGCATGTATTAACAAAAAAACTTAAATACATAAAAACGTTAAAAAACAAAGAGTTCTTACCCAGCTCCTCATCCCAGTCCTCTCCGGCAGGTAGAGGGAGATCGGGATCTCCAGTGAAATCCGTGCCCGCATAGGGCCAGTCCTCAATGACAATCATCTGGTGATGGAGCCAGATGAAGAACTCGGGCTTCCAGGACATCTGCTGGCCCCCTCCTCCTCTGGGCATGAGTTCTTCCCATCGATGCAACCTCAGTTCCCGCAACACTGGGCCTGCCACTATTTCCCCCTATACCCAGAAGATCGGCAGTCACTCCAGGAAAAAAGTCACCACGATCGATCCATATATAAATTGTTTGTTTCCATCATGCTTACACTTGGTAAGCTGCCGTTTAATGTTGGTTGTCACCGCCGTGGCCCAATCAAACAGCGTAGGCTGGAGACACTCAGTGGCCAGCAGCAAATGATTTTTGCTGGCCTCATGGGGTGCCTGTATCCCAGCTGTCCGGGTAATGGTGAATAAAATAACTCGTAGTACCAGGTCGGGCACCGTGTTGATATCTACCTTCCTGCTGTTTGCTCCAAACCGTGCCCCAGGACATACTCGTTCCATCACCTCCTCTATCTTCTCTCCAGAAGGTTGACTACTAGTCAAGATAGGCCGTGCACCTCGCCACGATAACCCAGTGATGAAGTAGACATCGGAAACATCCAACTCCAATGCATGGTCTTTCAGGCGAAATACCTGATCCTCTATATCCCAAGCATCCACTATGAAGCGCAGTAGCTCAGGTTGTGCACGTAGGTACAAGGTGTGGAAGAATTTCTTCAAGCCACAGTCTCTCAGAGCATTCATACAATCATCATCCTCCAATGCCATGGCATTCACTTCATTATGCTCTCGTTCTTTCCATTATAGAACCATTTTTGACAAAACCCTGCAACCAAAGGTAAAATTTCAATTATTAGATCATTGATGAAACCTAAATTGGAA
>APFE030925886.1:721-33863 GCA_000404065.3 Pinus taeda | reverse complement strand
ACTTCCCCATATATGCTGTCCATTCTGATATAGACTCATATATTTTATTCAATGACAACATAGGTCACCCAAATAGTGTAGAAACTCAGCTAATTGAAACAGATCAGCTGATTAATGAAGGAAAATTTGACAGGGAAACATCGGTTGAGTTAGAAGAAGAGAATGTGCAAGAGGGCAAAACATGTGAAAATAAAAATCAGACACTCAAAACAAATCTGGATGGTGATAAGCAAACAGCACCTCTGCACACAAAGCTGATCCTACTAAATGAGAAAACTGCCCCAGAAGTCAAACTAAACAAAAAACAATCCAAACTTCAACTCATAAACCCAAACTGCAGTGATGTTATTCAACCTTCCCTACAACATGAAATCCTGTGGTTCCTAGAATTTGATGGATCAGTCAACAAGCTAGGGGCAGGAGCTGGAATTTGGATCCATAATAAACAGAACAGCCATGCACAAGGCAGAGCTTATAGACTAAATTTCAAATGCACTAATAACATGGCTGAGTATGAGGCTCTCCTACTAGGCCTCAAGTTGGTACAATCCCTACAAGCCATAAAAGTGTCAATACTAGGAGATTCAGACCTAGTAATCCAACAAATCAAAGGCAATTTTGTTACCAATGACAAGAGATTGAGGTCTTACAGGTCTGCTGCCACTGAGCTACTATAATCCTTCACTGAATTCCAGATCACCAAAATCCCCAGGGCTCAAAACCTCCATGCCCATAGTCTAGCTACCTTTGCAAGTACCTGCAAGCTCCCTTTCGAGCCTCATCACTGTTTCACAGCTGAAATAAAACACAGGCCATCTGTCCCAAACAATGTGAAGGACTGGCAGGTGTTTGATAGTGACACACAAATAAATAATTTTCTGACTTTACAAGAAGAGTTTTCAGGGCTATACATAGACACTGAGGCAGCAAGTCCATCACAAATACTCAAGACAGAAAATCAACTGCAAATTCATGGTAAATACCATAACCAAACAATATCACCTGAAACAGCCAACCAAATGCTACATCCTACAATCTTCAATCAACACAACATACAAGGAATCAAGCCAGATAAATATGAGGATTTAGCTGATTATGAAACAGAGGTGATAGAATTGAAGGATAATTTCCTTCCAATAGGCTTAGCCCCTTTGGAAGACATTTTTGACTCAAATGACATTCCCAATAAACCAAAACTACAACCCCTAAACACTGCTATAGAAGAGCATAACATTGGGACCCCTAAAGAAGCCAAAATCATCAAACTATCTGCTGCATTACCCCCTGATCAAAAGCCCAAATACATTGACCTGTTTAAAGAATTTCAGGATGTGTTTGCATGGAGCTATGAGGATCTTAAATCCTATGACACCTCTGTAATACAACACACTATCCCACTCAAGCCAAATCAGAAACCCTTTAAACAGAAATTAAGGAGAATTAATCCCATGCTCCTCCCAGCAATGGAGCAAGAAGCACAGAAGATGTTTAAAGCAGGCATAATAGCACCAATCAGATTTTCTGATTGGATTTCAAACCTAGTCCCCACAAGGAAGAAAACTGGTGAAATTAGGCTATGTGTGGATTTAAGAAACCTCAACCAAGTATCACTGAAAGACAACTACCCCCTACCTAAGATGGACCACATTTTGCAGAGAGTAGTTGGGGCCTCTAGGATTTCCTTGCTTGATGGCTTTTCAGGCTTCAACCAGATTCTGGTCCATCCCGATGATCAGGACAAAACTGCATTTACAACCCCATGGGGAACCTTTAAATATGTTAAAATGCCATTTGGCTTGAAAAATGCAGGGGCCACATTCCAAAGAGCAATGGACATTGCTTTTGCTAAAGAGATTCATGACTTTCTTGTCATTTATCTAGATGATCTCACACCCTTCTCCAAATCTGACCAAGACCACCTAAAACATCTAAGGCAGATATTTACAACTTGTAGGAAATATGGAATTTCCTTGAATCCTAAGAAATCCTTGTTTGGTCTGGAGGAAGGAAAACTGCTGGGTCACATTATCTCCAAAGATGGCATCAGAATTGATCCAGACAGAATCCAAGCCATCCTGCAAATGCATCATCCAAGAAATATAAAGGAATTACAAGCCTTCTTGGGAAAAATCAATTTCCTGAGGAGATTTATCCCAAACTTGGCTGAGCTAAGCAGACTGCTCAATAACATGCTCAAAAAAGATTCAAAAGTAAAATGGACAGCAGAAACAAATCAAGCCTTTGAAAGCATCAAGTTTGCCCTCACCCAAACTCCTGTCCTCACCAACCCCCAGTTTGATAGAGAGTTCATCATATTCTCCTTTGCCTCCCAACACACAATTGTTGCAGTTCTACTACAGAAAGATGATCAAGGAAATGAAAAATCCATTGCTTTCTTTAGCAAAGCTCTAAGAGATGCACCCCTTAACTATCAGATCATGGAAAAGCAGGCCTATGCCCTGGTCAAAGCCATTAAGGACTTCAGGATTTACATCCTCTATTCCCACATAATAGCCTATGTGCCAAGCCCAATTGTCAAAGATATACTTACACAAGAGAACTTGGAGGGCAGAAGAGGCAAGTGGATAGCAAGTATTTTGGAGTTTGACATAGAAATAAAACCTACAAAACTCATAAAAGGGCAGGGCTTGGCCAAACTGATGTCTGAAACAAATTTCCAGGCCCTAGACATTAACCAATTAGACAGTGAACCGGAGCTGGCGACTCCAAAGATCAATGTAGCCTTTGAGCAATCCCCCTGGTACTCTGATATTTGCTATGTATTGCAAAACCTGTGTGCTCCCCCAGGACTGTCTAAAACTAAGAGTAGGTTTGTAAAAATGAAAGCCTTAAAATTTTGTGTCATGGAAGGAAACCTGTTTTGGAAAAACCATGAGGGAATCTTATTAAACTGTTTAATGGAAAATGAAGCAAATCAGATCATGAGAGAATTCCATGCAGGAGAGTGTGGGGGGCATTTGTATTGGAAGTCCACTGTAGATAAAATACTGAGAGCTGGATACTATTGGCCTACTGTGTTCTCTGATGTCAAGAAATTCACTACTAAATGTCATAAGTGTCAAGTGTTTGAAGGGAAAAGACAATTACTGCCATTACCTCTAAAGCCTATTGCAACAGAAAGACCATTTCAGCAATGGGGCCTGGATTTCATTGGAGAAATCAATCCCTCGTCTTCAGGCCAACATAAATGGATCCTGACAGCAACAGACTACTTCACAAAATGGATTGAGGCAATCCCATGCAGACAATCAAATGACTCCACCATCATTCAGTTTCTTGAGACCAATATACTTGCCAGATTTGGATGCCCTGATAAAATTATAACTGACAATGCTGCTACTTTCAGATCCAAGAAAATGGTCAGCTTCTGTCATAAATTTCACATAACCTTGGGCCATTCTACTGCATATTATCCCCAAGGAAATGGCTTGGCAGAATCCTCAAACAAAAGCCTGGTCAGTATGATAAAGAAAGTGTTAGAAGAAAACAAAAAGAATTGGCACAAAAAACTTATCAATGCCTTGTGGGCAGATAGATTAACAACCAAAAGATCAATTGGGGTTAGCCCATATGAGTTAGTCTATGGACTGGAAGCCAAGTTTCCTTCATCACTAGGGATCCCTGTCATGAAACTACTACAGGAAATTCAAGCAGAGCCTAATGATATACAGAGGAGAGTGAACCAAATTATATGCCTACAGCAAACCAGAGACCAAGTTTACAACAGAGTTCAGATCCTACAAGAAAAACTCAAGAAAGCTTTTGACAGGAGAACCAAAGCTGAGGATTTCAACATAGGTGACAAAGTTCTCAAGTGGGATTCAAGAAGAGAAAACAAAGGAAAGCATGGAAAGTTTGATTCCCTTTGGAGAGGGCCATTTGTCATTCAAGCAGTACAGGGAAATAACACCTACTTTCTCCAGAACCTTGATAAAACTGATTTGGATGAAGGTCCTGTCAATGGCAGGATGCTCAAACACTACTTTGAATATCACCCATAATTATAGTCTGAGTTTCCCCTTGTACATAGGCCGTTGTATATTTTTTTTTTCATATATGTAAAAACAAATGTCTTACAGTTTTCAGATAGCTGGCAGCAGTAGGTAAAGAAATCAGAGGTCCACCAAGAAGAGAAGCACAAAAAGCGTATCAAAGCTACAAATCTGAGAAAGTTGGCACACACAGTCAAGACCCAAGTCAATCTGACCTGCTATTCTTGGTCTTTCAAAAGAAAAACCATCCCCATGTGGAGCCACTGTTGGATACCTATACCAATAGGTTTCATGTCTCATGATTGATGATCAAAGGTCCAAATATGCTCTGCTTTGAATGCAAAGATCCGATATTTCTGCAAGCAGACAAGGTGTGTCTCGGTCTTGATGGGAACTCAATTGTGATGGATGATCCAACAGTCTAAACTGGATCATGCCATGTTTTCAATTTTCATGTTGTAGAATAGAGAAGGAAATTTGTCTAAACTGTTAAATCTTGGCAGATAAGTAGCTAGGTAGAGAAGCTAAGGTTCCCAACTGCTTAATCTGGGACCTTGGAAGGAATAAGGGTTGTATTAGATAGGAAATGAAAGCAAAAGCCAATGAAAAAAAAAAGGCATTCAAAGGGTTTGCTAGTCCAAGTGCATCCTCCAAGAAGGAACAAAAAATGTTAGGAGAACTAGTTGGGTAGGTAGCTGGGGTTGCAGAAGTACTGCCTCTTTCAAGACCAAAGGTGATGAAACATCTACAAGAAAGGCAACACATTGGAGCATGACTAACTCCCTCGTTTTTCATTTGTGTATCACTCATTACTAACACCCCTCCATCTACTGGTTCATACAACAAACTCAAAGTTTTGGCATGGTACTAATAGCCTTCAAAAGCCACATTTCCTGTGTAAAACTCTTTTCATTTTCATCTACTCTTGACTTTCAGATATTTTCAAAGAAAACTTGGTTGAATTAACCCTCACTCATATGTTCCCTCCATGTCAACAACTAACCCTACTACTTAGCTCCCTATACCCCATTATCCCTATTATTATAAACACCATGGTGTATAAACCCCAAAATGTCTATAAATATCCATCCCCTGGTACTATAGCCATATGGTCTGTTTGAAAGGGAATCAAAATGACACCTGGTCACTTTGATGAACCTCCCAGGTCATCTCCTCTCATTCCATATCATTCTGGCCATTTAACCCTCATTTGCAAAGAAAAAATCCTATTAAAACCCCTCCTACCCATGACCCTTTTGCAAAAAGATGACAACCAAAAGTTCCCCGCCCTAAAAAATCCTTTTTCCCCTTCTCCGCCCAAAAAACCCATTGTCTAAAGTTGAAAAAATTAAATTTTAATTGAAAGCGCGCGGGCAAATAAACCCACAAAACCCAAAAGACTATAGTTTACACCCCCCCGCGCGCCTTCTATCAAAATAAAAAGTCAAATCAAAGGGCGGGTCCCACTGCACAAACCCGCCGGCATGTCCCGATCTCCGCCAGCCGTCGGATCTCCCGCCCCGCCATCCAACGGTGGGCGGTTGATCCGCCTGTGAACCTGCCCGATCTTTTGCGTCCGGGGGATGGGTGGTATTACCGCCGTACCCCTGCCACGCGTCAGGCGCAGGATGTGTTCGCTGCCCCCCCCTCCAAACCACTTACCGCCCGAGGGCCTGCCGGGGAAACTGCTTACCACCCTCCCCCTCACGCTGACGTCACGCCTCCGTCAGCGTGACGTCAGCCCACCTTTTGACCGCTGTCGTGCTTCCACCTCACCCGACCCCACGCATTGCTCTGACCACCCCGCCACCATGGCCATGCCACCTGGGCATCCATGCCACCTAGGCGTCCACGTCACCTGCCATGTCATCTCCTCCGCACTGGGGCCCATCATGACGTCAGCATGATGTCATCACAAAAAAGCGCCAATTCGCCCGAAATGCATAAAAAGGACAAAAAACCGTTGTTTTTTAACATCTTCTGCCGAACAACCTGGAGCTCAGCTGAAGGCGAATTTGATTTCCAACGGTCAAAAAGCAAAAGTCATCCGCTACAACTGTTGCTGCCTCCATTGTCGATTCAACCATACTTAATCCAACCACTTCGACCGCTGCAACTGCCCACACGCCATTAAAACAGGTATTTCGCCGCAGGCACCCTCTTGCCCTCTCATTATCCATATAAATCCTGTTTCCTGTTCAAAAACTACTGTAATTCAAAAACCATATGCTCAAAATCCACCCGTGAAGCTGCCAGTGAGAGCTCTGTAAACCCCTGCACAAAAAAACTCCCAGGGAAACCCGCGACAAGCTGAAACTCTGCCCAATTTTCCCACAAAAGAGGAGCTACAGGGCCCAGCCACAAGCTAGAAACACTGCATTGCATCCTCCTTCACCTCTGATAAGCAAACCTCTGCAATTGACCAGCTATCCAGCTAAAAAACACTCTGCCACATTGAAACAGAGTGCCCCCCAGAACAGTTAAACCTGTGACAGCCTTTTAAAAACTTCCAAGACTGCTCACTGCAGACAGAGAGCAGTATACCTCTTAAAATCAAGTTTGAAGCACAGTGAAAATTACCAGCAAAGACCAAAACAATGGAAGCTTCAGCTGCTCTGGATGCTTTACCCATTAACCCACCCAACAGAGAGCTAGAAGCTATACCTTTGGTAGATGATGATGCTCTCATCACAGATTTTGTGGCACAAAGAAACCATTTGCAGACCTACTGTCAACTGAGGAACACTCACTTAGACGGCAGTGACCTATATGGGGTATGGCAGTCCAATCTGCCCACTTACTTTCTGCCTTCTGTCAACATATTCCCAGAAATTATCCATCTGTGTGCAGAAAATTATGACCAGAAGCTCAGGGCTGTGAGGTCTCCATCTGGGAGCATCCTCTTTCACATAACTCCAGACTCCATTAACCAGATGCTTAATTATAAACAGACCCAGTTGCTGTACCCTTTCTCCATGGATTATTTGCTAGATGTGGGCTCCAGACTTTCTGATCCAGACATTGAAGCCATAGCCAGAAAATTCATGAAGGCAGACTGCCAGCCCTCTGGGCCACCCCCTTTCTCATATAAGGATTTCAATGAAGTAGGCAAGCTGCTGATAGACATGGTGACCTCTGTGCTGGGGTTCACCACCAATGAACATGTTGACATAACTGTGCTGGTCATGCTGTCTGCATACAGCCCTATGAAGCCCCCTGCTATCAAGTACAACTATGCCAAGTACATTGCCATCAAGATACATGATCAGTTGACTAGACTGGACAGAGAGGCAATATTTAAATATTCCTCATACATTTACCACTTATTCTTGTATTATCAGACAGACAGCTTCCAATGCTCAATCAAGAAGCTAGACTCACAAGGGGAAAGAAGGTCTGTGATCTTCTGGTCTTCAGTCTTTCACCAGGTTCAGGATTCCCCCTACTCATACTGTGAGTTTATTGATCAATTTGTATATCCAGTCATCTGCCTGCTAAAGAGGACTCCCCCTGCAAGACTCTCCAAGGATATGCAGAAGATTTTGCAGCTATCCAGAAGCTACAAAATTGGTGACTGGTACTTATACCAGAACCACTCTGTTATCAGAATCTATGGCTGTGAGCTCTGCCCATACAGACTCCCAAAGTACGTTCCTATGAGGTTATTTGCTCTGGAGTACTATAGGCAGCTGATAAACTCAGACCTAACACATTTTCATAGCGCCAAGAAGAAGGCCAACCTGAAATTCAGGGATCACCTAGGCCCATTCACAATGAACAAAAAGGATGGTTGGCAGGAAGCTGACCAAATACTAGGACAGCAACTCAGACTCAAGAAGAGTTTCTGGTGGGTCCCTTATGACCCTGAAGGTTTCATAAGTGCAAGAAGAGTCAAATACAGGCTGCACGCCTATAACCACACCCCCCTCTCACAAGTACAACAGTTTGCAAATCAGGATGAATGGGTGCCTGGATCAATAGTAGAAGAGTTGACTCAGGAAGAATTAATGGAACAAAATGTAAAAGACCTGGAAAAAACTCTTGACTTGGACTCTTGTCAACAGGTTTTCAAGCAAACAATCCAGACAGAAGAAGGCACCTCAACTACACAGGACATCCAGCAAGCTCCAGCAACAACTGCCAAAGGAAAGGAGAAGATGGATGAGCATCAAGAGACAGAAACAGGGCAGCCTAGTGCCTCAAAAGACCAGCAAACAACACAGGCTCCTCCCCTGCAAACTGAACAAATCCAAAACCCAGTATTGCAGACCCCTCTAAATAATGAGAGAGGGAAGAAAAGGGACAGAGAAGAAATAACACCTCCTACAGGGTCATTGCAGCAACCAGAGGCCAAAAGGCCAAGGACAGACCCTGAAGCTGAAGAAGAAATGAGGGAAGAGCTGGAAGAAAGCCAAAACAGGGAAAGGAAAGCAAGCCAACAGACGGCCACCAGCTCAGCCCAGGTTGAACAGCCTCAACAGCACACCGTGGAGGTATCTTCCTCCAGACAGCAGGGCCAGAAGCAGGCCACAGTCAAAGAAGGGTTCATGGAGATCAAGGCTCAGAATGAATTACTGAGAGTGCAGCTATATGAGCAGTTCCTCAACACCACCCCAGCCAAAAAACAAAGATTGATGGCTGCTTTTGACTTCAAGGATGAAAAGATGATATTCACTCATCTTAAACCTAGAGTTCCACACCCAAAGACCCCAGCTGACTACTACAAAACTAACCTGGAGGTCTTTGCCAAAGACATACACCCCATGGACCAAATTGAGCTGCACAAGCAAACCGGGGAAATGGTGTATGCAACACTTGCTGATAGGGCAATGCTGGCCCATCAGCTAAAAGAATCACTGAAGCACACCAACAGACAGCTGGATTTGGAAAGACTGTCCTCCTCCGCCAAAGATAATAGAATAAAAACTTTGGAGGACATAATTGTTGATCTTGGGCATGACCCAAAGGATCCAAAGGGTGTCAAGGCCCTTATAAAGAAAAAGGAGGATGACATAGCTGCATTGAGGAGGCATGCAAAATTGCCTCCTACTATCCATCCTGACACAGCAGAGCTTGCCCAAGAAAAGCAGGTGGACAAAGCTATGGAATTACTCCTGGTCATGAACCAGAGGATAGTGGAGATGGAGGCAGAATTGGAGAAAGCCATGCAGGATAAACAAGGGGAGACTGCCTCCCAGCCACCACAGACCTCCACAAATCTCCAATCTGCCCCTCCAGCTCAAATAACAACAGCACCTACCACTGCTCCAGTACCTACCACTGCTACATCAGCAACTGGAGCAACTGTGGAAGCCACAGCAGCAGCAGAATCCAGCCTAAGCATGGAAAAAATGATGAAGGCTGTCAAAGAGCTGGAGGGCCAGGTCACAGAAATAAATGCTGCCAAGGAGAAACTGGCCAAGCTGGAAGCCAGTTATGACAAGTCAAAAATGACTGTGGCAGAAAAGCAGAGAGAAGTAAAGGCCTTGGAGGCCAAAATAAAAACTCTACAGAAAGAGTTGATGCTGGGCAACACCCTAGCAGAAATAAAAAGGATTGTTTGGGCTAAAATTTGCAAATCTATGGAAGATCAATGGAGGTCAATCCAATCCATTTTTGAGCAGGTAGAGCTAACAGAAATAGCTCACACAGAAATTCAGAGAGCCAGGACAGTCCTGGGAATAATGCCTGAACAGGCAGCTAAGATGATCCACTTCCTTAATAACCGCACTAGAGAGGAGCTGGCTGACTTACACATATCTAGCAGGACGGAGGCAATCCTCACTGCCAAAAAGGTGCTAACACTGAGGAATTTCAGCCAGACACTAGAAAGGAAGTGCCAGGAGATGAAAGAAGAAATAGATGAGTTCAGAGCCAAAATGGCTATTTTGCAGGACAAAGGTCTCCCAAGTTTGGTATCTGGTACAGGACAGCTGCTGCCCTATAAGCATTATATGACAAGGGTAGATAACTATGTAGAAAACCAGATCACAGCCTCCAGCAGCTCCACAGAAGAAACAGGGCCCCCATCTGGGCAAACCCTTTATGACAAGCTGGAGAATTTATTTTTCATAGAACATGAGATTAATCATCTGTTTGAGGTGCCTCCCAATTTTTATAGACTTACAGAGGCAGATGAGGTAGTGGTGAAAATGAGGAGACATCAGTTGCCCCCGGCTGATTGGTGGCAAGCAATGTTGGACATTTTGCCCAGATAAATCCACATTGTTTGTTTACCATTTTGCAAACAGGTCAGATGAACAGGTCAGCAACAGGTCAGCAGAACAGGTACAGCAAGCGGCCTACAGGTGACTCAGCAATCCACTCAGAATATCAAGCCAAAGAAACGCAGCATTCAAAGCACTGCTACCACCTACATTTTGCAGCCAAAAGTCAAATCTGCCTGACAAAGGAATGTCGGCTATCTCAGCCTTTTAGGGTTACATTTATGTATCATTTACTTTTTTGTAAGAAGAGTTGGTGGTGCAATTTATTGCACCATAACTCTTCACTAAGATATTTTCACCCCCTATTTTTGTATAAATATCCCCTCAGATAACGCACTGAGGGTCGGTTGTAAGAGTATTCTTTCTGAAGAACTCTGTTGTATACTGAGGACTTTTGTTAATAAAATTGCTGATGGAGATTGCTGGTGTCAATACTGTCTGAGATGGATATGTTGAAGCTCTGTGTTTGTTGCAGAATTCCTGTGTCATTTGCTGAACCAATAAGTTCCTTCTAACTGTGTATGTGTTTCTTGTTATTTCCATAATTTCATGTTTCCATAATCTCGGTAAATAGAGAAAAAGAATAGCCTAGGATTTGGTCTGAACACCCTATGCTCAATCTCTATTTGCTAAATATGTTTTCTGCTGGATTAGCCATAGATATGAATTCTTAACTGCTCATATTTCAGCTTATCCTAACATGGTGAATACTGTTTAAGAATTCTTAACTGCTCTCAAGCATTATTTCCATGTTTTCTTCATTAGCATAGTGAAAGATTCTTAATTGCCTATCACTTACTAATTTTCCACCACCCATCAACAAATCTGATATATTGTTTTCACATATGCCTAACTTGCTCTGCAGCAACACTTTGTCTTCACATATCTGTTTCTTAAAACATAAATATTTCAACTCCATTGCCCAATGGAACAAACTGTCCAGTAATTCCGAATTTCAGTTCTAAATAGAAATCATCAACCCACCAAAATCAAACAAACAGTGCATCATAACTAGTCTAAAACAGTCATTCAACAAAGCTAAAACTATACAGAGAGAGCCCTCTCTGGTTGCAGGTAGACTAGGACCTGCAGCTAAAAGATTGGTCAGTGGTTACCTCGGCTGCTATTCCCTTGGGAGTCAAAGGGAACAACCTGAGTGATAACACTTATTACTTACCACTTCAGATAGAAGTGTTGAGCGTGACAACTGCCAAAAAACATAGTATTATTAGACATATGGTAGCCAACAATCCAGATGATGCCATCAGCTACAAATCCTTCTATGTTAAGTATTTATTGTAGCTTTTCTGGAGTATATAGAGCTTTTACCATGCATAAGCATGATACAAATGACTTTCTAATATCCAAAATATCTTTGTTAACTTTGAATAGCATATTGTTGTCATTTGAGGTTTAGGAATCTTCTTGACCATACACAAGGCCATGAATATCTTCTATAGAGTGAAAAGCTTCCTACATATCATATGCCATCCATCATAAGAAATAGTATAAGGCAAAAATATATTAAAAATAAAAAATTTAGCTCACATATACTACAATAGGTTCATCAAATTTCATTCAACCCAAAGCTTCCTCTGCAATAGGGTATTCTCCAAAAATTAATTCCTACAAGCTCAAACTATATCAACCTTCCCATCTAGACAAAAATAATACTATATCTAATTTAATGGATAACATTTTAGATTTCTAGCCCCCATTCGATAATGATACCTTCTTAAAGGTGCGCCAAAAATCTACTCAACATGACATTATAACTATTTACATCATTGGCAATATGGATAAACTCCCAACCAAAGATAAATGTGTTGTGCCTTTTTCCCATAAGCATTTATTAGCATACCCTTTTTAGTTGAGAGAAGATCCTTTGGATAGTGGGATACAATCTTTAGTTCTTGTGAGGGCATCCAAAAATCACCCTTGGACAATTGACTCCTAGCATCTTTACAACAATTGTTTTTGACTGAATTGATACTTGTCTCAGGGGAGTTCTCGTTGAGGGTCTTTTGCCCAACACTTTGCCTTAAGGTAAAAGTGTGTATACATTGTTGTATGTAATCGTGATCTTCCATATTATCAATACAAGAAGATACAGATCCACCAGTTGGATATGCAATAAGTGCGAAATTAGACAGCTCAAACTGTTCACACTTTTTGTTTTCATCGAAGTTGGCTGATGTTGCATGTTCTTCATCAGAATTTGTCCATATTTGTCCATACTGTTGTATTTTCTTTTTCTACAGTACAACTTTCATCCACACTGCCCCTTGAATGCGATTTCTCCTCATACATTTCTTCAGCCTTATCCTCATTATACATCATACTGGACAATCATCATTCTAGTATAGAACAACCTCTGGATATTATTGGTGAATAATTGTAGTTAATGTGTTCTCATGTAACGATTCCCAATACCAATGGAACAACATATAATTTGAATCACTCAAGTAATGAGTCTCAATTTAACAACATTATAATATAATTACATTTTACCATAAGTAGACATCAAGAATGCTTTTCCTTGTAGATTTTAGCACCCATCTATTCGATGGATTTATGGGAATGAAGGGAAATTAGAAAGCCAATGATCTCCTACAGTTATGTATGGCCTTGTCTAGTACCTATGGCCTCTTAGACAACCAAGATTGAGCTCAAACTCACCCCAGCAAATGAAAATAATGCTCAGGGGAAAGGGAAACGACTATAGTAAGTAGAAATACACCCAAGAACGCTTAAGAACACTCCAGGTAAGGAGAGAGAAATTCTTAACAGTCGTACAGAAACCAAATTAGCAACTCCTTGAGGAAATGCAACATCTCCAGAACCGTGGTAGTTGATCTCTAACTCAACAAGAAAGTGGATTATGAGTAACTCAAAGCTGATGCATATCATAGAGCATCAATCAATCAAGAGTTTCTGAATGATGCTAATAGAAATCCAATGGAGAGTTATTTATTTCAGCCATGAGCACAAAGACAGGGAGCACATATAATATAACTAAGGAGTAAGAATGATGATAACTCATACACCATAAGTTTATTATATCTTAGGAACATATATTAGATGAGAGCCTAGCACATTGCCTTCATTGTCAAAAGAGAGATGTCCATGTGCAAATTAACCCTTGCTCCATGTGAGACTATTGCAGCATAACTACTATGGGAAAATGAAGGAATTGGTCATGGCAGTTAAACACTGAATTGAGCTAGTTTCAGTGTTTTCCAATTAGGGCTATTGCATCTTGTCACAGGCAAAGATTGTAGGACATTTCAACATTACAAAGGCAACAATCCAGGCATAGTCACTCTTTGTTTAGTTAAGTCAAAGCTCATGGAGAATGATATCTAGGTGTTTTAGCCTATATTCGACCTCTTTTGGGTAGCAACCAAGAAAGTGAAAAAGCTTGAAGTATGTAATCCAATGGGAGAAGAAAAACTGAGGATAAAAAGAAGTCTACAACACTTGAAGAAACTGAAGTCTGTGACTAAGCCAAATCTCAATCTAAAGCTATCTATTTGCAGCAGGATCTGGATATCTGTGGTAAAGAGTCAAGGGTTTGCTGTAGTAGCCGAAGATCAGTAATAGAAGGCAAAGAGTCTGTAATTGGAAGTCAGTGTATTATAATAAGAGACTAAACCTGCAATAAGGACAGAAATTCAGAAGTTGCTTCTGATTTTGACTAGGAAGAGACTCAACTATTGACCTTGACTTAAAGAGGAGGGCTGACTTGGAGGGACTCTTTGGTCTTGTGTTGGATATCTCATTTTGAATAAATTCAATGAGAAGAGGATTGTTGGGTTTTCCCCTATTGAGAGTTTTTTCCCTGCCTTGAAAGCCTAAATCTTTGTGTCTCATACTTATTTGTGTTCTTGGAAGAAAACTTTGTGTAATTACTTGACGAAAGAGAAATATTAACTAACAAAGAAAAGAATACTTATATAGGATTTTACTTCCAACTATGAAGGAATACAATGAGGACATAAAATTTGTAAATCTTAAACTTGGCTAGGCCACTGCACCTCCAAAAACCTGACTCATTAAGCCATAAACTAGAAACCTTCTGTGGAACTCCAAAAACAAAAGAATAAGAATGAATTATCAACCAGAATCAAGGGCCTTTACACTTCACATTTGACAATCTATTGCAGTATAAATATTGAGGTAACAACTATTCATTTATATTGCACTGTTGTAAGAAAGGGTGATTATATTTTATATATTTTCTCTAGTAAGGCCTGCACTTCATCATTGCCAGCTCTAACCAAGGTTTCATGTTCCCATTATAATGAACAACAACTGCATTGCCAATCTCTGAACAGTCCACGCTAGGATTATATCCTAAACCCAGCACATGCCAAGACTTGTCGAAAGGATGGGTCAAGCCATAAAATGTTCAATCCAGGGGGTAGTTTTCCAAGCTTCCACAACATTCTATCCTCATTTCGACATACCATAAAAGAAAAATTAGAAATCGAACAAAGAAAAACCCATTAAGTTTTCTAGCTAATTACTTCGGATTTACTTCAAATACTTTAAAGTAAGCATCACAGGAATTAACATAAATAAACCACACTACACACTTACCGTGTTCTGCCACTTGTGATATATTCCAGTTATATCTTGTTTCTCCCACTCTTTGAGATCAAATACATTCATCCCATATGCCCAACCACAAACATTAGGATCAAAGTGCCTGGCTATGTGGGGATTGGAAAAATTAAGGTATTTGTCAAACCGGTGAAAGATTTCTCCACAAGTTTCCACTGAACCATTAACCTTTCCATGAAGATCTACTGACCACAAGGGCGTCAAATATTTCTGCACCAAAATAGGATCATCCAAGAAAAGGATCTTGTCCATTTTCGGATAAACTTGTGGAAGATAGAAATGAAGATGATTTAGCATGGATAAATATTTTGGATTTGTATATTTCAAATTGGAGGAATGTGCTGAGAGTGTAGTCGAGTGATTTGCCTTGAAATAATACTCTTTCATAGTTGTGGATTCAAGTGGGCGAAGCACAGGGAAATAGGAGGAATTGAGCCATTTAAAATCATCAACATTTTCTACCTGTATCATAGCTTTCCCTGGGGAATTAAGTAAAAACCACATTTTCATGGCCCCAAAATTTAACTTGTTTGTGATGAGATGAAATACATGTTTCTTAGATTCCTGCAAACACGTGTAAATCACCTACAATGAGATCCAAATATTAAATGTAAAATGCAGCAAAACTGTTGGACTTCCAAACTTTAGATTAATTTAAATTAATAACACTTCACCTTAGCATTCATGACAGTTGAATTCACAACCACAGTTGTAGCCAATACATTGTCAGAAAATACTGCATAGTGATAAAGAGTCGGATTCTCCAACTTGTCCTTTTTAGGAAATTGTCGCTTTTCAAGAGGAAGAAAGTAATAATCTATGGTCAATCACATGGATAGACAATGTAGGCCCTTGGGAACAGACTTTGTTGGCACCTGACTTAAAAATTTACTTTGCTTTTCCAGGGCCCTTACTTGCTCATCTGCAGACTAAAGCATGGCTTACAACTTCTTTGTTACTGTCGCACAGCCATAAAATTGTTCTCTAGCCTTGGATAGGACATGACCCATAGCCTTGATCTTCTCAGGTGCACTGAAACATTCATATCAATTATCGGTCATGAAAAAGAGAATGAAAAGCAGAAAGATTGACACAGAGACTACAACTTTAAAAGAAATAAAGGATATGAACACCAAATGCAAATGGAAGCACTTACGACTCTTGATTTAAAAGCAGCCAAAGTGAAAATCCAAGGGTTAGTGTTCCAAGCTTCCACAATATCTTCATTCTGGCATACAATAAAAGAAAAACTTTGAAATCGAACAAAGAAAAACCCATTAAGTTTTCTTGCTAATTACTTCAGATTTGCTTCAAATACTTTAAAGTAAGCATCACAGGAATTAACATAAATAAACCACACTACACACTTACCATGTTCTTCCACTTGTGATATATTCTAGTTATATCTTGTTTCTTCCATTCTTTGAGATCAAATACATTCATCCCATATGCCCAACCACAAGCATTAGGATCAAAGTGCCTAGCTATGTGCAGATTGGAAAAATTAAGGTATTTGTCAAACCGGCGAAAGTTTTTTCCACAAGTTTCCACTGAACCATTAACCTTTCCATGTAGATCTACTGACCACAAGGGCATCAAATCTTTCTGCACCACAATATCATCATCCCAGAAAAGAATCTTGTCCAGTTTGGGATAAACTTGTGGAAGATAGAAACGAAGATGATTTAGCATGGATAAATATTTTGGATTCATATATTTCAAATTAGAGGAATGTGTTGAGAGTGTAGTTGAGTGATTTGCCTTGAAATAATACTCTTTCATAGCTGCGGATTCAAGTTGGTGAAGCATAGGGAAATATGAGGAATTGAGCCATTTAAAATCATCAACATTTTCTACATGTATCACAACTTTCCATGGGGGATTAAGTAAAAACCACTTTTTCATGGCCCCAAAATTTAACTTGTCTGTGATGAGATAAAATACATGTTTCTGAGGCTCATCCAAACACAAGTAAATCACCTACAATGAGATCCAAATATAAAATGTAAAATGCAGCAAAACTGTTGGACTTCCAAACTTTAGAGTATTTTAATTTAATAACACTTCACCTTAGCATTCATGACAGTTGAATTCACAACCATAGGTGCAGCCAATACATTATCAAAAAATAATGCATAGTGATAAAGAGTTGGATCCTCCAACTTGTCCATTTTAGGAAATTTTGCTTTTCAAGAGTAATAATCCATGGTCAATCGCATGGACAGATAGTGCAGGCCCTTGGGAACAGTCTTTGCTACCTGCTGACTTAAAAATGTACTTTACTTTTTCAAGGTCCTTACTTGCTCATCTGCAGACTGAAGCATGGCTCGCAACTTCTTTGTTACTGTCGCACAATCTTAAAATTGTTCTCTAGCCTTGGATAGGACATGACCCATAGCCTTGATCTTCTCAGGTGCACTAAAACATTCATATCAATTATTGGCCATGAAAAAGAGAATGAAAAGCAGAAAGATTGACACATAGATTGCCAGTTTTAAAGAAACAAAGGATATGAACACCAAATGCAAATGGAAGCACATACTACTCTTGATTTAGAAGCAACCAATGTGAAAACTATTACCTTTGAGGTAGACCAGAATCTGCATTAGACTCACCCAATGTACGCTGACATTCTTTAATATGAAGCATCAATTCATGGTATAAATCAAGATTATTCCTAGCCTGGGAAATGCTTGAATACACCCTAGCCATGATCATTTGGTCTCACATCAATCTAACAGTGGAGTCATAATTTTCGTTCTCATTCTCCCACCTCCAAATGCTGTATTTTCCCACTATAGCAGAATCTACCTCCTTGGAACATTTAATTGCTGCGTTTTCAAGCTCAACTCATTTTTCTTCATCCTGTTGAATCAGCTATGTTGACCTTTTCTCCCTACTCTTTTGTCTCAATTGATGTAAGCATTAAACTACTATAAATTAAAACATACTATGCTAAAATCTAAGAAATATAAAAATTTTCTATTGGAGAAGTAACATTCAAAAAGGATTTTGGAAAATAATTTAACAAATCCCTTTTCCATGAGAACAAAAAGTAGCGATCTAGTGCAGCAAAGAATTTTACCATCCGTGAAACTTTTGTTGGACTTTCTTCAAGCTGCAAATGGTATGCATTACAACAACCATTGTCCTGGGAGTTTGACTAGACATTACCTTACAGTAGGAAACCAACATCATAGACCAGTTAACCAGTGAAAATCAGAACTTACCATCAAGAGAATTCTCTTTGACGTCTTGATGTTCACTTCCTGTGTCATCCTCTTGAAACCTCGTAAGAAGTTCTTCATCATTGGAAGTTTTTTTCTGCACCTCATCATTCATTTTACCCTCCTCAAGATTTTCCTTGCCTTCTTCATTGAAGATCACACCATCTTGTTGGGAATGTAACTTTTATGAGTTGTCTCCAGAATTCGTTTGCCTCTGCTTGATGTACCTCGTTAGAAATAAAGAAGCACCCCTGCCAATGTCAGTTTTCACTACATAGATCATCATCACATATGTTTCCTTACATGTTCAATAGAGAAAATAACCAAAATCTTCACCATTCGTACCTCAGAGTTAGTAATATCCCTTTGGTTTACTTCGGAGGGCTTTTCTAATACCCATGAGGAAGATAAATCATTCTGTCGAAAAATATTTAAGTTTAGAGTTACCGAGTCCTCTGTGTTAGCTATTATGACATCAATCACCTACCCAGTAAATAAAATTTATTTTCAATTCTTTGCTCAATAGGGGAGAAATCAAATTTAAGATATCCAAATGTAGCAGGTTTCTTATACTTGCCTCCTTTGGGAAGAGAGAGTCAATGCTCTCTGTTAAACTCTGCTTTCTCCAGTCATCTGCCTATTCCTGTGAACCCCACAGATAAATAGATAAGAGTGATTTTAAACATATGACAGAGCTCCAGTATCCTCAATAATTCCTCTCTATTTCAATCCACTCAGGTCGATTAAATTTCAGTTTAGGGACACTATTTATTTTCTGGGATTAGACTAACGTAAGTGCAAGTGCCTTCCCTAGATCCTGAAGAAGAAAAAAATGGCCATAGAAAAATAGAATTGGTTTTCAAGATGTGGAAAGGGAATACAATTCTAACAGATCCATCTCCTGAGAAGTTGTGCCCTGCTGTTTTAAATGACAAAAAACGCATAAAAGGTCAGGTAGAAAAACTTGATGGAGAAGAATATCTATAAAAATACTGAAACACTAAAAAGGGGGTTGCTTTGCTATCATGTATATGATAAGATCGAGATTTCATTACACATTAATAATAAAATAGTGTGTATAATATCTATAGTTTGTTTTGGCCAATGTGCTCTGAACACTGTGGGAATAGTGTGAAAATGATATGTATAGCAGAAAGTAGCTGGTGAACAAGATTGTCGTTGTGAATTAGGTCTAGGTTGGGTGGATCAGAACTGGTTTTAGCTTGACTGATGAGAAGTGGATTTAGCTTTATGGATGGAAAGTGGGTTGGCTTGGATAATGAGTGGATGGGAAGAATGATTGTTACCCTTCCCACCCAGATTAAATTCCCACAAGATTCAATTCCCATGAGTAAGATGTTGAACTGAACTCTTAACAAATATATTTTTATAATACCCATCCAACTTATGCAGAATCCAGCGCACACTTAGTACCATCCTACTTAGAATGAGGAGTGCCCAGCGAATTCACCGAGCAGTTGTCCAGCGAATTTACCAGTCATATGCATTTCCCTTTGTTAAAAAATGGAAAGAGCATTGTTATTTCTTGCTATCGGGATGAATGGTTTCATTATCTTTGGCAAGGGAAATTACCCTAGGGGCAGTTGGTAAAACCTTTGCTCTTGCATGAGAGAGGTACAAACTTTGAATCTTTCTCCTGGTAGGTATTGTACCGTGTTAATGCAGAGATGGAGTTCACAACTTCACACAGATCAAATGAAAGGAAACCTATAAAGAAAACTCACAAAATGTCTGGAAAAATGCTATAGGTGCTAAACTTTTGACAATAAGCGAGAAAAGTATTTTTGATAACATCTGCGCCTTCAGATCCTGCGAAAAAAAAACTAAAAGGAAAATCAAATTCCGAAGTAGGTCCATGGGGTTTTGGTTCAATGGTTAACCGGGGGTGGTGAAGGCAAATCAAATTTCGAAGCAGGTCCATGGGGTCTTGGTTCAATGGTTAACCGAGGGTGATGATAATTCCCCGCCAAGGCTCAAATCACATAAATACATTGTTCAATGGGTTCTCAATGAAAGGGATCTTTCTAAAATAGTATAAGACGAATACACTTCATTGTAATGGAGATCTTACCTGAATGTTGTAAGAAGTCTACACTTCATTGTAATACTACCAGATTAAGAAAGGGCATGCTTGCCAATAAAGATAAATTAAAGATTGACCTACCCCAAAAAAAGAGACAGAAGCAACCTGAAAAGGGAGGAGGGCAAGAAGAAGCTTACGAGTGAGGGAGGAGGGTAGGAAGAAGCTTACCAGTGAGAGAGGAGGGAAGGAAGAAGCTTACCAGTTGTAGATGTAGATGCAGAGTGACAAAACCTAGCTACCAGAAAAACCAATGGCATGACCACAAAGATAACAAGGAAGCCCACCACAGCTATTCAATGATGAAAACCCCGACCTCCCCATCCTCCATTTCTACCACGCTGGTAGCCCTACCACCCTCCATTCCACACACCTCCTCTTTTCACATGCATCTTTAGCTCTCAACCCTAACACCACTTTTCCCCTTCTCCTCCTCCTAAACAGACATCAAGCAATGCAACCCTTACTCAATCACAATCCTCTACATCAAACCCATATCATGGTTAGCAGAAATATATGAAGTCAGCAACAACCAAAAAAACCCTTAGATCTCATATATACTTCAAATCATTTGATAGAAAAATTTACCAAAGGCATTACGAAATGGATAGATCAACTGATTTCATGCAGTTTTGAGAAAGAAAGGGACACTGACATGGTAAAAACCTAGATGAAAATGGGCATAGGGGCCAGAAGTAGAAAGATTTGAGGGTCTCTATCTTTGTTAGCCTTTTTGGTTAAAAAACAAAACATATAATTAAGGGAAACACGTCATTCAGATTCAGATGCCAACATAGATGTTATTATTAATGGGGATCCTCACCAATTTGGTTGACTGTTGATACACTACGACATAGGAAGAAGAAGAACAGGCAGGCAACGTTGGGTATATATGACACCCCTCAACTTACTAATTTAACTGAGCAGGTACCGACTTGGCATGCCTTGCGTTGAGGCACGTAAAGGTAAAGGGAATGCTAGGGGGGTAATTTGATGCAAAGAAAGGGTGAATTATGCCTCCCTGAATGCACATCATGAGACTGTGTTTAAGATTCGCAATTCTGATGCTGCAAGAATAGTATAGTGTAAGCACAAGAGAGAAGCTAAACATATTGTGATCTAACATTTAAAATGGTGACTTGTTGATTTATTTCTCATTTAGAATGAAGATAAAAAATTTGATGATTGGGGAAGAGAAATGATGAATGTTCTATTGAGTAAAGGAAATACATCATTTTGAGGCCATGGATAGATCTTAATGGTCTGGGATTCCAGTGTTAGTAAAACCTTACCTAAATGCCTTATGACTGCCACATGGATGAGTGTTACACTTACATTATTGATGCACTAACCATAGGGAGTTGGTATAATATTCATGGTTATGGGTGCTTACAAAACTGGGTTTTCATATACCTATGAAGTGAAAGGGAAGAAAGTACCCTTTCTTCAAGATAGGAGTAAGGCTGTAAGCTTTAAACCAGCTGACAAAGAAAATTTTTGTTAAAGAATACATTTTACACATCCTATGTCCATTAGTATGAACCGGTTTATAAACATAGTGTTGGATTAATGTCATAGCACTTCTAGAACTTGTTTTGATTCTCAGAAAACATGTTGTATGTTGTCGTCTTCTTCGAATTTTTCACAAGAAACAGTTGGTCCTTTAACAAGACTCGAGTGTGCCAACATGCACTGAAGAAGAGGTTATTGGCATTGCAAGCCCTCTTCTCAAATCAGTATGTCAATTTTAAATTTAGCAGAAATTGGAAATAAAACATATGATGTTCTAGAAGCTAAAAGATAGACAACATAGGAATCTACAACTTCTTACCTCTATTGTTGTCATGTTTAGCTTGCCCCGCCGGAATGGTATCAAAGTTAAAGTGAGGGCAAGGTATTAGAGCTAAGGTGAGGGCAAGCCCAAGCAAAGAAGAAAGAAATCACAAGAAGTTTTCTGAAAACACTGACCTCCTTCCTCTTTAAAGAGCAGTCATCGTGAAGCACTGAAACTCCTACTGCAAAATTCTAGGTTGTAGATCCCAGAAAGAAAATGAGATCAAGGCTCCATCAATCAAGCATCTCTAGGATAGAGCTCTTCGTCAAATTGTTGGTCAAATGATATATATCTAAGGCCTTTTGTCATGACTACAGCCAGGAAGCTTCGGTTGCTTTAGGGTCAAATCTTCTATTATGAAATCACCCTTGAATTGAATTTGGTTTGGAGATAGTGTCTCACTCGAAATTCCTTCTCTGTTGCAGGTTTATATAAAATCATATCTGAAGCTATAAAGTTCCTAGCATCTAAGCTCAAATATATAATATTATTCTTGAGCTCATTGACATGCCTTCGGCCTTGTATTAGGGCTTTGTTTGTCTCACAGAGAAGTATAAAAGGCTACAAAAGGTGAAGTATCCTCGGCCTTTGGACATCAATCAAGAGGGTTTGAAAAATAGTGTTTGTGATTTTCCATTGGGTAGATGCTTATTGAAGGTAAAGGATCAACCTTTGTGCATCTCTGAGATTCTGGTATCAAAGGAAAGGGGGTTCATGACAAATAAAGATCATTTCAAGGATCTTGAAATCTGAAACACAATGTTCTAAAATCTCATTTAAATAGGTATGATTGTTATTGGTGTCTAAGCCAAATGCATCTCAACATTTCTTCTCATATCAACTCATTGAGGCAATCAGGAGACACACGTGGGTTTAGCCTAGAGCCTTACATCTTGGGTTTAAAAAATCTTTATATACTCTAATTAGTAATTTCCATTACCCATGCTCGATGCATGCTGCACATTATTTTTCATAGCTACCAAATTTGCATTCCATCAGTTAAAGCTAGGATAGAATTAGTCTTAGTGAAAGAAGTCTATTTTATTTGATGGATTTAAACTAAATTTAATTTACTATGGCTTTTCCTTTCCTTTAATTTAGTCTGGTTTCAATAACCATCAAATCTTCCAAAGACAGAAATTTGATAATAGAACCAGAGTCAGATAGAGACTTACCACTGCGAGAAATGGATACAGTCGAAAGTTCCTTGCCAAGGCTTAGTGGGTCGACGGGCTCCATGAATGTTTTTTCCCTCTTCCCCAAATTTATCAGCGGCCTTTGCCATAGCAGCCTCAGAGGGGTTTTTGTTGCCTGTGCTAGAGAAAATATATGATTCTGAAGGGGATGTCCAACAACTGAAGCTTTTTCATCAGTTACTCGAGTTCAAAATTTCTAGAATAGGTCTATCAACCTCTTTCACTGCCTTGGAGGAGAAGGCGACAACCTATAGAGAGAGAGGGGCATTTTTTGGGTGACGGTGGAAAGGAAAAGCCCTGTTTGAACCTTATGTGGGTCTGGGGTTCCATAGCGAAATCAAGGAGCTATACAAGTTCCAGTTAGGTGTCCCGTTCCCTACACAAAACCCCAACAATCCCCTACCTCTATCAAACTGGAAGGGAAAAATAGGATACTCGTAGAAAAACTTTCGTCTCCATTGCTGAAACCTCCTCCAGAATTCAAAAATTCATGGTTTGAACAAAATTGCTGAAACCTTCTCCAGAATTCAAAAATCCAGGGTATGAACAAAATTGCGTCACCCATTGTTCTTCTTCCATTCTTGAAAGCTCCTCGAGGGTTCTCCTTGAGGGTTTGAACAAAAATGGCATCGCCCACCTCGAAATTTTATTTGGTGACTGGTACGCAAGAGACAAAATGTCTTAAATAAAGTTATTAAACTGCCATGGTATGTTTTAACAAGCTCTTATGAAAAAACAATATGTATCTTCTAATGCCTCTCAATGTCTTCCATGGGGAATTTTGATTATGATAAATTTAATAAATAAAATGAAATTTTAAGATGAATTCATGTAGTAGTGATTCAATGGAATGGAATCATTTTTAAATGCTTTGGAAACTTTTTTTCACGATGTTTTCAGATATATATTTTTTTTTCTAGACAGTTTCACCTTTTTCAAAGGGGGAAGAGGTGATAGTCTCTTGTAGTAGTGATTCAATAAAATGGAATCATTCTTAAATTTTTGGAAACCTTTTTCCATGATGTTTTTAGACATTTACCCTTTTTCTAAAAGGTTTCACCACTTTCAAAGGGGCAAGAGGCGACACTCTCTTGTTTCTCTTTCACAAAAGGTGTCATGTCACTCCTTGTCAAAGGGACTAGAGTGACACGCTTCAAAATTTCACATTCTGCCATGGTTTGAGTCTAGATTTTAAGCCAGTTATGTGGAAGGGTCTCAAGCTTGTTTAGGTGTATAGTTAAAAATGAACATTTCACTGTCATTCTCATCTTCAAATAAAAGCTCATGGAAGAGCTCAGTCTTCTCTTTTTCTCAATTTGATAAATAGTTTACATATGGAAGAGGGTATATCTTGGCTACAAACATGGGCTATAAAGTTTGGGGCATCATGGGACAACAATAAAAAGGTCTGTTGACAAATGTGGATCCTCCAAATCTCCCCCCCAGGAATAGGCGTCGGTGCAAAATGGCTACATGAATCTTCAAAGGAAATTTAGGATGGATATTGTGCTCGCAAGCTGAAGTTTCATGAACAAGAGATGGGAAAGGATATTGTTGGGACATTTAAGAAGAATTTAAAGCAAGATACGTAAGCTCAGAAACCCCAAGGAGAAACCCAAGATAAACATATGAGCTCTAACCCTCGTTCTGAGTCATCCAATGCTACTTCTTCACAAAAAGTCTATTATTGGTGTTGGTGGATAAAGAAAAAAAGGAGAGGGTTGCTAATGATAGGGAAGGGAGAGTGAAGATGAGATAGATGAGATCAATGTTTCCCTTAGACAATGCCATTTCCCCTATCCCCCAAAGTATATTTCCTCTTTTTAATGGAAGGCATATTACATTAAATATATAAATAATTATAAGCCGTGCATTTTGACGCCCTTGTACATTCTTTTTTATTAATGAAAAATCTTCTACTTACAAAAAAAAGAACACACCATACTCACACACAATGCAATAAGCAAGCCCCCATCGATGTTATGCACTACTTTAAATGGGTTTAATAGCCTTGGATGGCTCTAAAAATCATAGTTGAATGTATATGATGTTAACTAATTTAACCAACAAAACATGCCTTCGACAATGGTAACTAGACTTACACTCCATTTACTTCATTAAACAATCAAGTGAGGCTTTAATAATTGTAACCAAACATACAAGTCATTGAACCAGTTAACCAACCTAACACAACTTTAATAGTGATAACCAAAATGTACATATTACTAATCAATTGACCATTGTGTCATGCCTCTAACATGTGCAATTGAACATAAATGTTGTTGATGGGGTTGACCTATCTAACATATCTCCCACAGTTGTAGTCAAACATGCATGTTGATTCGGCTAATCTCCTAGATAATGTTAATAAAAAATACATATTAATATCCAACCTAACATGTCACTAATAGTGACAATGGAATGCGCATGTCAATGGCTAAGTTAATTGACCTTATATGTTGTTCATTGAGATGATTAACACATAGCTCACTAAGCTGACCAAGTTGACAAACCATTGGTTTTGTCATTGAAATAACATGCCTGCAATAGACATAACTAAATGTACATGATGTTACACCAGTAAACCATCATGACATGCCTTTAACAGTACTAACAAAGTGTGCAAGTTCTGGATTGGGAAAACCAAACTAATATACCTATGATAATCATAATTGACCATACATGCTTGTTGTGATCAACCTTTCAAGTTTTCCCTTGCTTCTATACAAAATTAAGCATTCCATGCAACTCTCAAACTTTGATACATATACAAATTAAGTTTGTATTTACATGTTCGATTTGTGTTAAAGTGTTTCCTCTTTAAAGGTACATGATTCGATCCAATGGAAATTAAGGTATGTACACATCCATAGATTAAATAGTTAAAGCATTGAATGGAGGGCATCCCTTGTCTCACAAACAAGGGGGTATCATATGTCAACTTGGCAGCTACCTGGGTTATAACTTAATATTAAATAATATTCTTATTTTTTCAATTAATACGAATGCTTCTAATATTTATTATATTGTTAAGGAGATTACCCCTTGACTAATTAGTGAACTATTTAATATTGGATGAGAGAGTTGTAAGGCTGAAATTTTGGCTACCACGGGTTAAGTTTGGTGTTTTTATTATGTCAATGCAAAATCAGATTTCACACCTCTCCAGGAATCAATCAAAATCATTTACACATACTAACCAAAGGCATTCAATAGATGGTTAAAGAAGTGGTTGGTAGGAATTCACTGTCATATCTATCCAAAGGGTTTGCAAACTAGAGAAACAAGGGCATGTTTTTTATTTATGGGCTAACATTTGAAAGATTTCTACGAGGAGAGGAGTTGGTGGGAGTCCTTATTATGAAAAGACCATGCACCTCTTCGTTTATTTCTTAAGGTAGGCTTGAAATAAGTGATTATAGATATATGATACATATAATTTGAAAACCACTCACAACACAACAATATTGAACATTTGCATGAGACATAAATTAATTTATTTTCAATATATTTTTTCTTTAAAAAAGGCAAGATATGGTACCATGATGTAATACAATGATTCACCAATATTGGGCACCAAACAAATGACTTGGACCACAAATGTTATGTACGATGACAATCATCCACTATAAGCTATGATTATTAGCCACTCTGGCACCCCTCATTTATGGTCACTCATTGAACATGCTCATGAAATTTGAGATCATTGGACATGGTTAACATGCTTTGGTTAACAGAATCTAGTATGGTGTGAGGGCCTTGCCTACAATGCAAGCTTTATAACACCCTTTACAACAGCATTGCTTCACAAAAGGAATTTGACATTGATTCATAATTTTGCCTTTGTATATGAGAAAGAAACTAAATTTCACTTATCCCTTATTCAAGATAATGCTCTTGATTACAAATTGAACAATGTATCATGACATTGCCTTTCTATCTTTGTGTGAACTTGCTCAATTAGCATCTAGATACCTTGTGAGACAAAACTCAATGTATGTATTGTATTTGGTATTGTGTCAACTATTCAATTTTTATGTCCTAATATTGTGTTAATGGCCTTCCAATGCATGGTCAGTCTTGAATTAAAATTTTGACATGGAAAATCCCAATTTATTTTGGCAATCAGAGGCACAATGTTGGGACAATGTGTATCCACCCTGGTGGACAATGGGGCAAACAAAATTCTTATTGATGCATAGTTGGTGGAGTGTAGAGGCATTCATAGATTGATATATATCCTGAACAACGTGGGCGAAAGAGGATTCCCATGCTTCACCTCAGTTGTCTTCTTGATTGTTGGTTCGATATGTTGAGGATATGGTTGATGGGACAAATGTTGAGGATATGGTTGATGGTATGATATTGAAGTGAAAATGCTTCCTTGACCCTTTAGCCAAAGAGTTGTCTCCTAAAGTATCTCCAATAATATCCTATGAAGAGTCATAACATTTAAACTGGAATTATGGCCCACCATGATCATCTAATAATTAATTGAAATAGAACTAAACCCCAATTTAGGGTTTGTGTGAATCATATGGTGGGACTATGCTAGTGGGAACCTTAAATAAATGACCCTAAAACCCCTTGATTTTCTACCTTGATGTCATTCATCTCCCAAATTTCTTGTTGGATACACAAGTCCTAGAAAACATGACAAGGAAGATGAGAGGGAATTGAAAAGGACATTAGGTTGTCCTAAAACATCATAAATTGCATCCACATGGATGAACATGGAATGGGAATTAAGTTCATAAAGTATACTAGAGTGTTAGACAAATAGGGTGCATCAAAATATTTTTGGAGTGTCCCAAAGGGCAATATACAATTCTTATCTCCTCTAAAATACAATATACAATTATTGTGGTGATAGTAACCACATGATTCTTAGAACTAGTGGTATAGTGTTCGGTCATGAATGAATATGTGGAAAATAAATCTAAGGCTTTCGACTCACTGGCATAAAATAGTTCATTGGGCCGAATCAAAATTTCAAGGGACATGTCAAGGATCTCAGGTAAAATGGGGTTAGTAGCCAAAGGATACCTTTCAAATAATTTAAGGAGAGTAGGGATATTTAGAGGAGGCCAACTCAAGAAACCATAAGCAAGAAAATGGGGAAAGTACCTAACAAATATGGTTAGAGTAGGCATCAAAATCCCCATCCTTGAATAAAATGGTGGTTTACACAGGGCTCATGAGAGAATATGGAATGGAGGGTAGATTGGCATGGTCAGAAAATGAGAGAAGGGTTTTATCTACTAAAGGAATATGGGATGGAGGTTATGTCTAAGTTCAGGGAGGCCTTTAGGATTTTTGACAAGGATGGATGTGGATGTATCACACCAAAGGAGCTTGGGATAGTAATGCATTCTTTGAGTCGAACCCCCAATGTATATTGGAAGTGGTCCAAATGTTTTATATTCAATAATCTAGTGCCAAATACAATAAACCACAAAAGAGTAGTTCTAATCTGCCTTTAAATGGAACATATTAAATACACCATTCCAAATTGATTTTACTATGGAGAATCAAAGAAATAGATGATTCTAGTCATCCGCCTCCATACAAAGTAAACATCAACCAGGCACACTCTATCCTTTACGACACAAATTGTCCCATGCCAAGATGAAGCTGTAAAGATACATTTACTGATATTCTTAGGAAGAGAAAAAATATGAAGCCAATATACACAGATGCTCTGAAGGACTGCTCAAACTAGAGTCAACTTGCCTCCTAGGGAGAGCCTCTTGTGTGCCCATGATAAAATATACAGTGGATTTTCTCTATAATTCAGCTCCAATCCTTAATTCCATAACAATTAGGTTGGATCATAAATCTAAGATATTTCAAATCACATCCAATGCACTGGAGATAACAACAAAAATATGATAAATCTCCAGTACCAATGCATCATTTGGGTAAGAATAAATCATATGAGATTTAATATTATTCATAAGTTGTCCAAAGACTGATTGAAAGAGGTCAATCTACTAAATATTAACACATCGTCAACAAAAATCAAAGGAGTAATTGTGGCTTGTCTACCTACACACATGCAGCCAAAATTACATTTAATCCATCTACCTCCACACCTGCAACCAAAGTTACCGCCCTTGTGAATTTTGTGACTAATTCTTCGAAAATCCAATCTTTTATTCTCAACGTCTTCTTCTCGCAAGAGTTGTCATTGATATTTTGAAGTAGGCATATTGTCTACTAAGGAATATTCTGTAATTTGCCTCCACCATCCTTGTAAAAATTATGGTGTAGAGTTGCAACTACTCATGACGTTTTAATCAAAATCATAAGACGCAAGCCTACTCTACTACTCTCTGGAAGTTAATTCACAATTTAGAACCAAAATTTCATACATGCAATAAGAAATAACACACATGCACACAAAATTTTTCCTAAGGAAGACAATATGCTAAAAACCCCAATGTTTGTTTGCACTTATATGATCAATAGAAATGTATTGCAATTTATTTTCTCAACTGAGCACAACCTACAAGTGAATAACCTGTCTCTCTGCTCATTGAGAAGCTCTAAGCCAGATTTAGTAAATTTCTACCTCTACTTGAGCCCATATTTCCTTGCGCAATTCCTTGAGAAATTAGGCCCCTATTATTTAGGAATTTTTAAAAAATGGATTGCGAAATTCCCAAGGTTGATCATCTGACTGAATGCAACACCTCTACACTCAAGGCTAGTCTACAGTTGATGTTACACTACCTTGGAATCTCCACCATAGCTGGGGAACTCGAATTCTCCATGCATTAGCTATTTTGGGTTGATTGATTAGTTAACTAGATGATCAATGAGTTTGACTGAAGTCCCACTGCACAATTGGCCTTCCACTAGTTCCTCAAGCAAATGGAACTAGTTTAACTGAAAATAACTTGAGATAACTAACTTTGATTGCTACAAATTAACAATCATACATGCTTAACTGAAATATAACTCCTCCAACTCGAATTTACTATGTAAACCAGGTGACACAAGCCATGTCACATGAGTTAACTGCATCCAAGCTGTCTGCTGATGTGGAAATTCAATTTTTCTCAATTTAATCAAGGAAAAATCAAATTGAGAATTTCTCGTTACATTTTTTAAGACTCCCTCTCTGCAAGAAATGGATTATCAACCACCCCTATCCTACACCTAAGGAATTTGAACTTCTCCCTTGACAAAGTTTTATATCAAAATGTGAACATCTTACTCCTCTATCAGAATGGAGTGTAGCAACATCATCTGCCTCTAGACACAGTCTCATAAATGGTGATATTGGTTATCTATATGCTTGGATTTTTTATCACTCAGGTTGTCCATATGCTCCTAGTAGGGATACGGCCAAGGTAACCACAAACCAATCTTCTGATTGCAGGTTCTAGCCCACCTGCAATCGGATAGGGCTCTCTCCTTTAGATTCAACCTTAGTTGATCTAGAATCAACCTTAGTTGATGATTTTAGGCTAGCTTTCTGACTTCAAGGGAATGTTGACTGTGATTGGAAGGAAGGTAGGATTATCGAGTAAAGAGGCACAGTAAGGTGTTATAAGTTCTGAACCATTGGGCATGGAGTCACAGATTGAGGCATACGAGCGTTTTCTTGGTCACAAGGGGATACGGAGCGGGATAGCCACGCAGGATACAAAACTCAGGCCGCTGAAAGTATGGAATGAATATCAGGGTTGAAAGGCAAAAGAGAATCATTTCATCATGCTGACCAATGGGAGAAGTGGATGAGTGGGATCCCGGAGCAGTTAAGAATTCCAAAGACATGCACTCATATATGAAATAAACAGGGTAAACTAGAGCAGTTAAGAATTCTAGCTCATAACTGTTTCAGCAGAAAACATCGAAAAGTGCAGAAATTGAACTTAAGGTGTATCGAAACAAATCTTAAGCTATTCTTTTTTCCTGCAGCTTAGAAAGGTGGAAAGATGATAAAAACGTAAAATAAACAGGGGAGAAGAACACTTATTGGATCATGAAGAGACACAGGGATTCCGTGATCATTCCTTGGCCAAGAGAAAACAGCAAGTTGTTTCGCAATCCATGCTTTCAGCAATCTTTGATTATGAAAAATATGACAGTTACAGTGCGAGTCTTTACTCAGAGAAATTTCTAGAAAGGAAACTGACCAACAACTACTACTACCAACCAACCAACCCTTTACAATATCGCTTTTGGTGGTATTTATAAACAAAATATCAGGAAAACATCATTACAATTGACCTTGACAGGTCGGCTAAGAACTCTTCAGAACTCTAAATGCTGCTGGAAGTAAATGAAAGTAAATCTTTTTGGCTGCGCTGGGGGCAGCTGAATCGGAATAGGTGACGAGGTGGCCCTTGGGGACCAGATGCGACGCTGCTGAAGTGAATGTGCTTTGGGACTGCAGTTCGGCTTTGGTGCGAATTGAATGTGCAATTATTAGGATTTGAGAGCTTCAAGTGATTTTGCTCTCCTCCTATGGATCTGTTGGAAGGTATTCAAATTTCTCTTGCTTTGGGCCGCTGCTCAAGATATTCTCTGATACACTTTGCCACTACATTGATGGTTTCCGTCGTCGACTGATAATCTTTGGCACGCTTGGAGCCTGCTGATTTGATCTGATACACTTTGAACTCTGTGAATGATCTGTTGTTGTTTTCAAACCGGATCCTTTGGCACGATTGGGCGATTTTCGGGCTTTTTCGGCGCGCAGTGGGCTCGGCAATCAGAATATTCCCTTAAGATTCCTCGAAATTACCTATTTCCCGTCGCTATTCGCGCATCGAAAACTGCCTCTGTTTCTTGATCTGAAGCTCCAAAGTGCGACTTTTCTCCTTGCGTGAGGCTTTTTCAGCTTTTCTGGCTGCTGACGTAAGCACTGCGTCGATTGTACGGCGGATGACGTCATCATTGGGTCCCTGGTACAGCGTGACGTGGTGAGGTACTGGATGAACTGTTGGTGAAGAGGTTCCGATGCGATATCGCGATATCGCGTCGGCGGGGAAGAGGGGGATCATTGGGTTGGGCATTTGGCGCTTGCGACTGCAGATATGCGATATCGCGATATCGCATCGGCGGAGAGGGAGGGGTGAACAAAGTGGACACTCGGCGTTTGTGATCGCCGATTTCGCGATGTCGCATCGGCGGGGGACGGATGGGCAATGTTTTGCATGAATGTGAGATGGCGAATTTGCGATGCAAAAATGGCTTTGAAGGGGAAAGGTAATTAAACGGGTGTGAAGGGCTTTTGAAGTTTCAGAAGTAGTCCGATTACTTCGGGGGAGTTTTATACTTAGGAAGGATTCCAAAGTATGTGGAAGGTGGTTTCGGAGGTTGGGTTCTTGCTTAGTTTCTGATAAACTAAACCATTCCCGGGACTTTCTATGGTTATTTTTCAACCAGGAGAAGGGATATTACATAGGGGAATTTACTTAATATTAATACGGGAATGGGAAACATAGGGAGCTAGATAATAACGTTAGTGGTTAATATGGAGATGATAAGAAGGCGCTAAGTTTCGGGAGAACTTAGGCTGTTGCAGGGGGTAGGACCATACTTCGGGAGAATATATGGAACAGCTTTGAGTAAAGCAGATCTTTACTCAACCGGAGTGATGAAGATGATGAACTTAAGAGGTGTCAAGCAGATCTTGACCTCTTTTGGGGATGTTAGTTAGTGATCGGGGGGAAAGCAGAGAAGGGGAGTTAGTTATACCTCATTTGAGCCTTTTTCTCACAAATCTTTGCTGATTATGTTCTGCATGATGATACCTGCAAACTTGGAACTTGTCAGCAATTCAACAGCCTTAGAACTACCTACCCAGCCTACTTGCCTACCATTTTTTCTTCTTTTGCTTGGGGTGCACTTAGACTTGCAAACCCATCATACATTTTTCTTTTGATGCTTTCCTATCTACAT
>APFE030925885.1:3595-23690 GCA_000404065.3 Pinus taeda | reverse complement strand
TTTTCATTCTTTTATTAATAAATTTCCTGTAGTAGCCACGTTGGCACAGGCCGTGGACTGTTTCCCTCTCTGAGGGTTTTAACCACGTCAAAATACTGGTGTATTGATCTGTGATCTGTTTGTGAGCGGTGTCCTTTTGGTGTTCTGTCTGAGGAACTTACCCTGTATATTCCTACACACTCACATCAATAACTATCGGTGGGTTCGCCCCTCCGTATTAACTCCTTCTGCTACTCCGACACCGACCTCCGACTACCGATGCCTTCGATCACCGATCGATGCATATCGGTGATATTGCCATATCGCCCATCGGCATATCGACATTTGCCCACATCGCGCTATCACATTGTCTCGTTAACTTCCCCAATTGCGATCATCAACTAGTTCACAACCGTCGATCTTGATGCTGATCCGATGGTTGCTGCTTAATCGGCTATCGCAATTGCAATGTTCCAACTGTCGGTTCTGATATCGTTCCAATGGGTTTTTCCAATGCGATAAAGCTCTGTCTCTTAGAGACATCATCTGGACCGTTGATCATATTGATTCAACAGTTCCTGGAAATTCTGGTTTGTTTTCTCTTTAATTTGATTTTATCCGCCATTTGAAGGAATTCTGTGTTAAAACACAGTTCTGCCATAGTCTGCCAAAGCACGCATAACTTCCACAACACAATTAACCTGGTTAATCAATGGGTTGCCATCACACCTAATAGTCGACCAACACACTCAAAATTGGGATTTAAAACCCCGGCACACATATACGAAACAGAGCTGAAAAGAGACATATTACATAGACATGCTAGAAACAAAAAACACATATTTATTATAATATACGCAACACGATTACAGCTAAGGCATTTTAGCCTTAGAGCAGAGTCTCCTCTCAACTACATTTTGTCTATCTACTTCTCTCTATCTCTACCACGTTGAACACGTAGGTTCAACACATATAGATATGGAAACATTATTGGATTCGATGACGGAAGGATCCGATCAATCCTCTAGCAAAAGCCCTAAAACTCTCATATGCATACATGCATCTAACACATGGCAGATTACATTGATAAGTCTCCTCGAGACATTATCCATTCTATATTCAAATTTGTTTTAAAGCAGATTTTTCCCTGTTTTTCTCCCCTGGTCCATGTCTTCCTCTTTCTTCCGCTTTGGATTCCTTCCTTTGACTAAGGGTGCTGGATGTTCCTGCATCATTTATCAACTTTTGTAAGAAGGCTCCTCTTTCTCTAGGGATATGAGGCCCATATACCCATGTAAACAAAAATCATTCATTGGATCCTATATTCCAAAATTTTTCTATGAGAATTCTTTGTAAGCTGACCCAGTCTTCAAACCAGACTTCCTCCCAGTCTTCAAAGTAGACTTCCTCTGGGTTCCAGAGAATCGCCAGCCCCCCTGCGCTGCCATTGGCATCCTGAGGCATGATCGGATACTCAGATTTAAAGTGCTTCATAATTTCTTTTAGTTTTCTTTCACTGATTTTAGTTTTCTGTACTATCATAATACTTGTCTTGTCTTTTTTCAATCTCTCTTTAATGTACCTCTGTTTGCCTCTACTATTGAGGCCTCTAATGTTCCAGGTTGTAATAATCATTTCAACAATTTTAGGGGTTGATGGAAAACTTCTGACAATGGAACTACTCTTCTAGAATTCACCAACAGCTTCCCAACCATCTGGATGGATTCATTCATCGTTGTCCTTCCTGCTTTTTCCCCCCTTTTCCTTGTATTCCCGCCACTTGCCCCTGGCTGACTTGGGACCCTAAATGATCTGGTTGGTTGATTATTGCTAAGCCTTGTTTGTCTTTATATTGTTGAAAAGTGTCCATATAGAGTTGTTTCTAGTCTTTAGGGATGAATCTTTCATCCAAATGTCTCATTTCCTATAGTAGCCACTTCATGACTTGCTCTTCTACACTTAAGTCCTCTTTCTGGTTATCAATCTCCATCAAAGTTTACTCCACCATTTGCATGGTATTAGTCATTCCTTGATCTACCTCTGTCTCCATCCTCTTTATTTTGTTTCCCTCCGATTCTCTGTCTTTTTGGCCTCTCGTTTCCTGAGTGCTATCGAGCGTGGGCTCTCCCATGTTGTCCTCCTGTAGCACCGAAAAGTGGTTATGGGGTCTTTGTTCTTTCTTGGTTTGGTTTGCTTTCTGGTTCCCTAGCGGTCTCTAGTTCCGTTTTCTCCATGCACCTCTTGAAACCCTTCGCCATCTTCCTTTGCCATCCTTTCCCCTACTCTTCTCTCTGTAGAGGGGTTCTCTTTTTGATTAAGGGGGCATGACTGGAACAAGTGGCCATATTCATGGCATCAATTGCACCTGAAAGGTATGTGTTCGTAGTCTAAAGGTTGCGGCCATATCTCATCATAATATTCCAACTCTATATAATCTGGGAGTGGCTCTGTAATATTCATGTAAACACAGATAGTGGCGTACGAAGTGTATCTGCCTTTTTCTTGTCGAATCTACTACTTTAACAAAGGTACCATTAGAGTTCTTGATTCCTTCTAAGATCTCTAGATCCCAGAAGTCCATTGGTAAGCCGAATAGCCGAACCCAAATTGGGGCAACCAGGGGTTTCTCCTGATCTGGATTGTAGCATTCTTCCCAATGCCTAATGAAGAGTCCTGCATTGTTGAAAAAATACGTCCCATCTTCGAAAACCCTTTCTTTGTCTCCCAGATTTGAGAAGATCACTGTGAAAAATCCCTTTGCCCCAAGCTTGAGATTGATGTGGCCTTTCAGTTGCCATCTTTGTTGGATCCATTTAATCAACTCTTTCTCTGTTTGCCATACCCGATGAATTTGCAAATAAGGGCATGATCCTTCATGTATTTTTCATATTCCTCGAGTTTGTTGTTCAAGGTAACCAATCTTGGTTTTTTGGCAGCGCTTTGACATTTTCCTCCCAAACCCGCTTGCCATTTAACTCCCAAGGCACTTATTCCTTTTTCTCTTCCTCCATTGCCACGAGTTGATCCATGCTCGTTCGATTCTCCTGCTCCTCTCCACCTGCCATTCCGTTCGTTGTTTTCTCAGCGGTGCACCGCAGGTCAGTTTGGCAGGCCTTTGTTTAGTAATACCCTAGCAGGGATGTCAGGGGAGACCCTCGAAATCCTAACTGCTCACGCCCCTTGCGATCTCCGCCATTCCGATTTCCATCGCATTTTTAACTTGAATGTGTTCCGAAATTTCTTTTACATGCCATCTCAATGACTAGATCCATCGAATATATTAATTAGGTTTGTGCAAAAAAATATTGGATTTATAAAGCTTTCGAATTTTGACATCTCAATGACTAGATGCATAAAATATAAAACATGGTCTAACTTACACTAAGCTAAAAATATACTTGTGGAAGAAAAATATTGGATTTACAAATTTCAAATGCTGTCGGCTGATAATTTTTCATACTTGTAATGGATTTGGGCACAATCAAATTCACGATGCACATATTCACTGCACCTGATTGTCTAAATACAATCGCCGATTGTAACATTTGATGTCACTATTACAGTTATTTGGGTGTACGAGGATGATGCCGCAATATATGCATTGAAAACTGTGGACGACCCAAAAACGGTGAACAAGACTGTATATATACGCCCACCTAAAAACATTTTATCTCAGAGGGAGGTGGTGGAGATTTGGGAGAAACTCTGTGGAAAGGTTCTGCACAAGATGCCCATCTCAGAGGAGGACTGGTTAGCTCCAATGGAAGGTCTGCCAACTAACCCACTGAAATTGAAATTGGTTGCTTCAATTTATTATTTTTGTTGATGTCATGTGATAACTTAATGAGATGATGAAATGTGTGTTTGAGCAGATGAATCAGTGAGTGTTCAGAGGAAAGTTGAGATGGCGATATTTTACCATATATTTTACAGGGGTGAGCTCGCCAACTTTGAACTAAATCAATCCAACCAACTGGAGGCTGCTACTCTCTATCCCGACGTTGAATACACATCAGTCGAGCGTTATTTGAGCCGTTTTGCGTAGATTTATCGCTCCTTTACTCATCTCTCCATTCTCTGCAACAAATAAATGGAGCCTTATTAATTTGCATACGCAGCTAATCACCGCACCATTGTGATTCATAAAGACATGTCTGCTTCAAGAGAAAAATAAGGTTAAACTTAAAGTTAGATTATTTATATATATAAATTTCGTGCAGTGATCACTCTTAGCGTTTCATTTTTTTAACCGAATATTTTCAAAGATAAATTAATAAAATTTGAAATCTGTAGAACGTGTTAACGGAAAAGGATCGCTGGATAGACCAGCGACTTATGGTTACGGAAAAGGATCGCTGGATAGACTAGCCACTTAGGGTTGTTAGGACAGAAATTTAAAATTTCTCATATTGCAACTTCACTATTTAACGAATATAGAAAAGTCCTGATGCCACAATTTCCTGTGGATGGTGAAATTTTAAATAGTGCTGATGACACAATTCCATGTGGATGGTGAAATTCTGACGGGTGAATTTTTTTTCAAGAAATTTTTTTTAGCGATGCGAATAGAATCAATACCATAAAAACCACTAAACGCTACAACCAAAGTTCCCAAAAGATTTGCCAATTTTTTATTTATTTTTTTAAATCTCGAAAGAATTTTAAAAATACTGCCAAAGGAGAAAGTCAATAGTAGTAATAATAATATTTTTAAGTAATTGAAAAGAGAACACCATTACTATCTTGTCACTCATGGGCAGAACGAAGCAAATTATAATTTATTGGTTGTTTAAGAAAGAGTTGTTTTTAGTGTGATTTTTTGGAAACTTTTTGATGAGTAATCTTTGCACAATCAAAGTTTTCTAGAAATTTTTCACTATGCTGAATCCAAATATACAGTTAAAAACAGTTTAAATAGCACGAATCAAAATGTAATGTTAAAATCCAAAAAATCACACAAAAACAACTCCCTTACAAAATTGGTAATGTGTCCTCGTTTAAAACGTAAATAGGATCAATAGATCTTGTAGAGTGTTTTGGACAAGTGTTTTCCATATACATACAAGAACCAAAATAAATAGGTGGTTCTGGACGGGGATTTGGACTCTATGTTTTTGGTTTTATTAAGTATAACTTAATATTTTGTTTGAATTTATTTTGGGATATGTTAACATCGAAAATTTGATTGGTGTAAGTTGAAAATTTTAACATTTAAAAGAATTCACGATTTAAATTGATTTTGAAGGGACGGAGTTGAATTTTAGTGATTTAAATATGTTATATTTTAGAGTTTTAAATCAATATGTTAATTATATTCATTATTAAATATATAGAAAATATTTAAATATTTAAATTTATAATATGTATGTTGATTTATTAAAAGTTAATATATTTAAAAGATATATGGTTAAATAAAAATTATTTTTATTTGTTTGTAACATTTATTAAATAATAGCAGTTAATATGTAGTCTAATTTTTGGCGATCATGGCGGGTTAGGATTGATGACAAATCTGCAATGACAGATCTGCAAAGTTTGCAACAACTCTGCCATCTCTTACGACAAGATGACAAACCATAAGGGACAAAGAGAGGCGCGCATTTATAAATCTCCATCAGAGGGGGGACATGGAGCCTCCCCCCAATGAAAATGAACACACTCCAACGCATGAGGAAGCCTGCAAGCAAACCGTTTAGGAAGAAACAAGAGAAGGACAGAATACACAAACAGACAAGAAGATCGACAATGAGAATCCAAAAGTGACATCAGCCACCTGCAAGCCAGTTGCAGCCAAGAGACCTAAAATTGAGCTCCCAAGCAATATGATCAATGCTCAAATCCAATACATGAAGGATCATGCTTTGATCGGGAAGTTTATTGGCTTTTTGTCCAGCAAAAAAAGTGCTGTAGGGTTGGATTGCAGCCAAATGGAAGCTGAAAGGACACATAACCCTACAGCTCGGCCCTAAGGGCTTCTTCACGGCAGTCTTCAACTGTTTAGAGGATAGGAACAGAGTCCTTGATGGAGCGCCATATTTCTTCAATGCCACTGGACTGTATATGAGGGATTGGGTTGAAAGATTCAACCCGGATAAAGAAGATCTCAACTAGGCTCTAGTTTGGATCCATATCTACTCCCTCCCTCTGGAGTATTGGGATGAAGCTTCACTACAAGATATTGGCAATGGCCTTGGTGAGTTCGTCAAGATTGCAGAGGAGACCAAATTTCAAAGATATACCTCATATGCCCGGATATGCGTCTACATGCATCCTAACAACGCTCTTCTGAATGTGATAAGTCTTTTCCATGATGATTTCAAATGGGGCCAATCAATAGACTATGAACATGTCCCGTTTCATTGTAGGAAATACCACGCCCTTGGACATTTATTCTGTGACTGCCCCTCCAATCTGAAGACCACAACCCCAACTCCCTCTGATAAATTTGATAGGGATGGCTTCACCAAAGTCACCAATCGCAGAAAGAACCCCAAAAAATCTGGTCCAAGCCCTAAGACATCTGCTAACAACCCTTCCATGTCATCCACAAGAAACAATTTTGAAACCCTGGCACATCCAGAGTTAAACCTCCTTGAAACCCCTGCTCCCTTTGAGGAGCAACCCAAGTCAAAATCCCAATCTGCCTCCACTAGCTCAAAGAAACCCTAGAAATCTAAACAAACCATCGACCTCATCTTAAGCCCTCCCAATGAGACCCCCACATGGCACCTTCAAAGCATGGATGTGGACAACGCGCAGGCCGCTTTCAAAAATGAAACAGAAATTACAGAGGAAAAAAGTGAATCCCAACACATGGAAGTGGAACCAGAAAGCATAGACATTTGAGATCTGGATATACTAGGCTTAGAATGAGCCTGTAAGACAAAAAACTATGACAAGATTCTAGAAAGACAGTTGGAAAACCTAGAAGTAATTCTTTTTATAGCACAACAACAAAGAACCCTCGGCATACAACCTGTAAGTCAATGGGATGGGAAGAATCTCACCAAAGACAATAAAAAGAGAGGAAGGAAAACAGATCTCCAACGAACCATCCACATTGGAGAAATGCTGGTGGAATCAGGAAGATATTCCAAGATTACAAAGTACTATAACACCCTTTCCAATACTCCATCATGAATCTCATTTCATGGAATATTAGAGGGCTCAATAGCCCTGGGAAATACAGATTGATAAAAAGTATGATTCAACAGGAGAAGCCCCAAATCCTCTTCATGCAAGAAACCAAATGCAACTCTACAACTCTGGACAGAACCATAGCAAAAGCATGGCCAGGTAGTCAAACCATAACAGTGAATGCCTCAAGAGCTTCAGGAGGCCTTGCAATAATTTGGAATGAACAAGCCATCACGCTTACCGATATTCATGTGAATAAGAACTTCATTCAAGCTACCTTCCACATAACAGGGACAAATATACATGGGCATATAACCAATGTTTACTTTCCCTAGGAGGCCATGAACAAGATAGATATACTGAACAACCTATCCTTGATCAATGCTGACAGAAACCACCCAATCTAGATCACATGAGGGGAATTCAACATGATAACCAAATTGGAAGAAAAAAGAGGGGGCAAAAATAAGTTAGATAAGGAGAGCTGTCATTTAAAAAACTTCATCCAAAACAAATGGCTCATTGATATGCCTTTTAATAATGGAGTTTATACCTCGAACAATAAAAGAGTAGGCTCTCAACAGATCGCCTCTCAATTGGACATATTCCTGCTCTCTAACAATGCAATCCATCTAGGCGGAGATCTCTCAGCTTCAATCCTTCCCCTCACTGGCTCAAACCATTGGTCAATTACGCTTCAATGGATAAGACCAGGCAACACTGCTCATCGGCCTTTTCGCTTAGAAGCTTTCTGGCTGTCACATCCAAATTTCAAAAATTTCATAAACATGGTCTGGAAAAGCTTCAAACCAACGGAAGGCTCAAAAATGTTTCAACTCCAGCAAAAACTCAAAAATCTCAAATTCAACATCAAACAATGGAACCAGTCCAATTTTGGCAATACTTTTCAGGCACAAAAGGCTCTAGACCAAGAAATGAAAAGTCTACAATAGAGGATCATCACGGAAGGACGTTCAGAGGAACTCTCGGTGTAGGAAACACACCTATAATCACAAATCTCGAAAAGAGCTAAGAAAGAAGAAGTACTATGGAAGCAAAAATCAAGAGTCAAATGACTTAGGGAAGGTGAAAAAAATACAAATTTCTTTCATTGTACAACAGTTCAAAGGAGAATGAACAATACCATTACTCACATCCAGAACAGGCAAGGAGAAATTGTAGAAAATCATGAAGACATAGAACAAGAACTAATCACCTACTTCAAGCAGGTTCACCAAGAGCCACAATCTGATAGGACGGAAGCCATAGAGAAGATAACCAAGTCTATTCCAAAAGTATTTACTGAGGAACATAATCAACTTCTTCTCAAGCCGATTTCCCTACAGGAGGTGGAAAATATGATGTGTTAATTAAGGAAGGAAAAGCACCTGGCCTAGATGGGTTTACTTCCAATTTTTTCCATAATTTTTGGGATCTGATCAAAATAGAAGTCTGGCAGGTAGTAGAGGAATCCAAGTCCAATAAGTGGATGCTCCCCTCCATGAATGCAACCTTCATCGCCCTCATTCCCAAAGAAGCACAATCTTAGACCCTTGACAAATTCAGGCCTATCGCGTTGTGTAATGTCATCTACAAAATAGTCTCCAAAGTCATTGCCTCAGGCTTAATCCACTGCTACCGCTACTCATCTCGCCAAAGCAATCAGGGCATGTGGAAGGCTGGCAGATCACAGATGGCATTATCCTAACTCATGAGATCATTCACTCTTTGAAGCAATATAAAAAAGCAAGTATGCTTCTTAAAATAGATCTCTCTAAAGCATTTGATAGCTTAAGCTAGAATTATATTCAAAAGATGCTAAATGCCTTTGGTTTTCCCCCCCATGGGTTAGATGGGTCATGAGTCTCATATCATCCACCTTCTCCTCCATTTTGATTAATGGCATCCCGTCCTCCTCTTTTCATCCCTCTAGAGGAATTCAACAGGGAGATCCATTATCCCCTTTTCTATTTGTCATCATGGCGGAAGGTCTGGGTAGATGTATCAAAGAAGCTCTTCACTCCCAACAATTAAGAGGCTTCTCCTTTCCCAACTCCCCTACCTTTACTTACCAACAATTCGTGGACGACAACATGCTTTTTGGCCATCCCTCAGTCCAGGAAGCTCATAAATTAAAATCCTTGTTGACTACTTTTTCTGTTGCCTTTGGAGCTAATATAAACCAAGCTAAATCCCAAATTTTATTTTTTCATACCCCTGCGGTGACCCAAGCCTCTCTTGCTCATATCCTTGGTTTTTCGATAACTGTACTCCCATCCAAATATCTGGGAGCTCCCATGACTCATACTGCCTTGAAACACTCATCTTGGCATCTACTCTTAGAAAAATTGGAAGCTCGTCTCTCTTCTTGGACTCACAGATCCCTCAACATGGCTAGTCGCCTAGTCTTAGTAAAAGCTGTTTTATAATCTATGCCGCTGTATCTCTTTTCAATCTTGGCAGCACCAAAATGGGTCCTCAAAGCAATAAAAGAACTCCAAGGTTCCTTTTTGTGGGGCAACTCAGGACATAATCGCAAATGGGCTCTGGTTAAATTGAGCACAATTTGTCTTCCAAAGAACTCAGGAGGCACAACGCTTCACGATCCTTGTCATAGCAATGCTATTATGGGAGCATGCATTTGGTGGAATTGGCTCACGACACCGCATACTCCCTTGGCTACTCTATGGACTGCAAAATATGCCAACAACAGACCTATAGAGGATCTCATCCGACTCACTGACATAGGCCCAGGATCCCTAATCTGGATTGCAACAAAGCAACACAAGAATTTAATCCAGCAGCACAACTTCTGGGAAGTTAGGGACGACACCATTGCAAGATTCTGGGAAGATTCATGGCAGCAGAAAACCAGACTAAAGGATCTGATCAAACCCCACCAAATACCTGATTTGGAAACACAATGGCTGGATATGATCAATCAATATTGGAGACCTACCATAACCTAAGGATTCAGGCATTGGCTAAGCTCTGATCTCATCATCCGGCATGGCTTGGAGTCCGATCAACAAATCTTGGGAACATAACTCTCCAACAGGAAAATACGCTATTTAGATAAGAATGATGTGCTTAGATCGAGTTATGAGGCAAGAGGAACTTTCACCATGCATGAAGCTTATAACATAATCATCAAAGATCATACATTCAAAGATCCAATCCGGAGCACAATCTGGGCCCCCAATATCTGGCCAAAGGTGTCCACATTCCTTTGGTTGCTTTGCCAAAATGAAATCCTCACTTGGGACAATCTGCGGAAGAGAAACTTCCACGGACCCTCCATCTGTCCCAATCGTAAACAAGAAGAAGAAACCACTTTGCACCTCATGAATTCTTGCTCACTAGCTAATAGGCTCTGGGAAAAAGTTAGTTTTCGATGCCAAAAGGACAGCAAAATCAAAGAAGACATCCCCACCACTGTGCGCAATTGGGCACGGAATCCATATAAGAGTAAGTTACTAAACTCCTTATGGAAGCTCATCCTAGGCTTTCTCATGTGGAAAATATGGAAAGAGAGGAACAGGCATATCTTCAAGGATCAGTCCTCACCTTTAGAAACCCTCTGGAACACTATCTGCCAAAATCTTAAGGAAACCTCGCTTCTTCAAACTTGGCATGACGACGACTTTCCCTCCTTGCCATAGGAAAAGAATATCTGGGACAATTGGAATCTACAATGGAATCAAGAACTGATATTCCCCATTAAACCTACAACAACAAGCACAATATCAAATAAATGGTCTCCTCCACCCCAGCATGTGATCCAACTGAACTTTGATGGTGCCTCGAAAGGCAATGCAGGCAAATCAAGGTTTGGAGGAATTTTCAGAAATCATAAGGGTGCTCCCCTTCTAACCTTCATAGGCTCAAATGGATGGGACACAAATAACTTAGCATAACTCGAAGGGTTATGGTAGGGGCTCCTCCTAGCTCAAAATCATGGTTTTTTCCCAATAATGATTGAAAGTGACTCTCAAATCCTAATAAATATGGTGAATGAAATTTTGTAGAGGACTCCTTCAAACAAAGTGGGCAACAGTTGGAGATTAGCAGAAAAACTGGAACTCATTGAAGTTTGGCTCAGGACCCACAAAGCAGTCAATTTCAAGCATATTCGTTAGAAGGGTAATAGAATGGTTGACCTTCTTGCCAATATAGGAGTGGAAAGCGGAATTGCTCTGAGTGCTGACTCACTATCTACTATTGCCATGGAGGCCCAAGTAAAGGAATACAATGAATTACTGCAGATGGAGAAGACACTAGAAGAAGGAGAGCACCCGGATATAGGTGACATTCAATGTTATTTATGAGGACTACATTGGACGACGACAAGAGGATGGGCCACTTGGCCGATGGCGTCTCTCCCCACACCACACTGAGCTGATCTCTTGACAGATCGTAGGTAGCATTTAATGAAGGCTTGGATCGAGATAGAGCTGTTAACCGCCCAGACATGGACTCCCCTCACCTCATTGTGTCTCCTTCTCCTCATCTCCACTATAATTGCCCGTCCCAGGCTCCTGAACCCAGCTCTCGCACAGTTATTGGATGTCGCTGCTGGTTAGCTTGCTGTGTTGATTACGGTAATGGGCATCACCATTCCAATTCCAGGTTCTGCCAGTTAACCACAACTTAGTCGGTCCTTGTTCCCCTGCTCAATCCTTCTGCCATCGCTCTCACTGAACATTTAACCAGGCATTTTGATATGGTATGCCATTGCATGAGAAGTCGAAGAGGAGGGACTCGAGGAGGTAGTGCCCACCCCCATACAGAGCCAAATCCTGTGCCTGCTACCTCCTCTCCCTCCCTTGATCTTTATCCCCCCCATAGCTATGGTTTGGAAAGATATCTAATACTCGCAGTGGCCGAGGTCGTGCTCTATCTCTAGGTGAAGGTCGCAGAGATTTCACGGTTCACACTGCCAATTTCCCTTTGCCCCCTCACCCCGCTCCCCACTCGACCTAGTTCAGATTTCGTAGCACCCTGAACAGACCAGTGATTACTGCTACAATCACCATCTTTTTCACCGAAGACAATGAGTAGCCAGCCACCCAGGTGGAAAACTCTGAATTGCGGCAAGAGGAAGTTCACAAATGCAAAAATGGCTGGGACACAGGAAAGAATCTGCAGTTTGCAGGAAACGTTGCTCTGCATGGCCAAACCATGGGTGGTAGTCAGCATGTAGAGGGTGGTGGTTTGGGGGCCACGCGCGCCCCAGATGGAACAAGGATTGAAGGGCCTGCTCTGAAGGCGGCTGCTGGCAGCCATGGTATTGCCCAGCTTGTGGGTGAGCCACGTGGCAAAGCGTCGATGGAGGAGGCGGATGACTGAGCGTGTCCGATTGTTCAGGAGCCTATCGTGGACGAGGATGATTGGACAAATAATCTGCTGGATGAAGGAAAACTTGCTCTGCATGGCCAGACCATGGGTGGTAGTCAGCATGCTGAGGGTGGTAGTTCTGGTGCCACACACTTCCCAAGTGGCACAGGGATTGAAGGGTCAGCACTGAAGGCAACAGCTGGTAGCCATGGTGTCGTCCAACTTGTGGGTGGGCCACACGACAGAGCATCAACAGAGAAGCTGGATGACTGGGCATGTTCGATTGTGGAGGAGCCCGTCTTGAACGAGCTCAAATGATTTCACGTGGCTGCTAGGTGTCATTTGGTTAGTCTCTTTGATTTGTTAGCTTTACTGGTTTCTATCTACATCTTTTATGTCATGGTGAATTTTCTCTGGTTTTTGTTTTTTCTGGTCTCAAAGATTGATATCCCTTCTGGTTTTTGTATTTGCGGGCTGGTTTCCCCAATGTTGGGGGAAGTCAAGATATTCTCTAATACACTATGTTAAGCTCGGCTAAGGCCTGTGACTCTTTCTACATTTTTGTTACATATTAGTAGATTAACTTAACTTAGAAAAAAAACATTTATTAAATAATTATATTTTATATAATAATAATACCTAATTATATATATATATATATAGTACTAAAGCTGAAAGTTATCAAACATACTTTAAAATAGGAAAATAAGAAAGCAAAGAGACAAATCCTATGAGCACAATATGATATCTTCCACTTTAAACACTTCTTTTTCCCCTTTGTTTTATGTGATTAAATGCTATAACTACCATGATTATGGGCATAAGGCACTTGAATGTAATATTAGAAAATTCACACCAACTCCTAAAATCTAGCAAGCTAAGGAAGAACCCAAGGTATAACAACAAAAAGGGAAGAAGGTATTGAAAAATGTGGCATTGTATCGTATGCCCAAGATCAAACAAGTCTTCTAGTAGAACCCATTTTTTTAATGTAAAACAATTATTTTTTTGAAACTATGATTTAAAATACTATTTATGTTCCAAACGAAACCACAAACTTACTCTATTAATCTCAAAAAGTGCTACTAATAACATAAATTGTGCACCTAATAATATGAATTGTTTAATAGTTAAATTTTTAATTTGTTTAAAACCATAGCTTTAACCACTAGTATCATTATAACTAAATATTTATAATACTTTGAGTACTCTGTTTTCAACTTCAAAATTATAATATATTTGAGTTCATAACATTTAAAGAAGGAGAAAGAAAGTCATGAAAATAGGAAAAACTATAAAGATAATAAAGAAATAAAATGGAGAGAAAAAATTAAGATAGTTTTTCTATTAAGTACTTAATCAAGTTCACCCAATGTTGGGATGAGATTAGAAGTGTCATTGTTACAGTTCTTGAAGACGATCTGGTCAACCTAGCACTTCTAAGCCTTCCCAGGAGTTGGCACAACTACCAGGACTTAGTAAATGGGAGGGAGAAGCTAACAGAGTAAGAGTTTTTATGGTCTAACTTGGTGCAAGAAGAGATTTAGCAGAACACCAGAGATGGATCCTCATCTGAGCACGATGATGAGGAGAACTATGCATTAGCGGGAAAGGAGAAGAAAGGGATGGGGAAGTCATCCCATTCAGAATTAGATTCTAGTCAGCGCGGCAAGAAGAAGGACATGTCGAAGATTAAATGTTTTCATTATCACGAGTTGGGACACAATGCCATGAAGTGGTCGCGTAAGAAGGCTGACAAGAATCCCTGAGGAAGAGCAGCAGATGAAGCTCTTGCTTCATAATTCGAGCTAGATTTCACCCTCATCACTTGCATAGTGACATCGGTGATGGGTAGTGTGTGGTATCTGGATAGTGGAGCCTCGTTCCATATGAACGACAACAAAGAATTCTTCAGTGAACTGGAGGAGAAGGACCTCTAGATGCACATCAAAGTGGGAGATGATGGGAGGTATAAAACGATCGAAATTGGTATTGTTACCTTTCACTGGGAGTTTGGTTCTTCTCTCACATTAAAAGATGTCATGTGCGTTCCGGGTTTGAAGAAAAATTTGGTTTCAGTTGCCATGTTGGAGGACCGTGGCTATGGTGTGATATTTAGCAAAGGAAAGGCTTTCCTTCATCACATAGCCTCAGGAAAAGTGAAATGGATCGGGGTTCGAGTGAAGAACCTCTACAAATTGGAGGTAGAAGACTGTGTTTATTTGAGCACAAAAGCATAGAAGGTGTAGTGTCAAGAAATCAATGACTTATGACATATAAGATTGGGTCACTTGCACCACAGAGTTTTGAAGATCATGAAACAAAGTTTTACAAGACTTCCTAAGGGTACACTAAATTAGAGAGACACGTGCAAAGGGTGTACATTGGGGAAGTAAACCAAAGCTACCTTTCATGATAAGGAAAAACAAGTGCACACGATCCTTGAAAGAGTTCACTCAGATGTGTGTGGACTGTTCTCGATAGCCTCCATGACCAAGCACAAGTATTATGTAATAATTTTAGATGATTTTTCTCATAAGTGCTAGATTTTCTGCATGGAGAAGAATGATCATACGTTTGCTATGTTTTTTTGAATTTAACGCACTTGTTGAGAAAGACACTGGTACGAAAGTTAAAGCTCTTAGGAGCGATAACGATGGAGAATATGTATCGAATAAATTCAAGAACTTATGCTAATTCAGGTTAAGTTGTGGAAGCTACTATTTACAGGAAGCTTGTAGGTTCACTTATGTATTTGGTGAACACACGACTGTATATATGTTTTGCAGTTAACCACTTAGAGGAACCACTCAGTTTGGTCTTTGGTAAAGACATATAGAGGGATTGAAGCTTCAAGGCTTCACAGATGCATATTGGGCAGGGATTCGATCTGACAAGAAGAGCACATCAGGGAAAATCTTCAGTATTAGGTTAGTAGTAGTTTCTTTGTACAACAAGAAGCAGAGATCAGTTGCACTCAGTTTGGCAAAAGAAGAGTGCATGGATGTTAGTCAAGCAACTTGCGAAGCTATCTGGATGAGGAATATCCTTGTTGGGTTATTTAATCAACAGAGAGATCCTACAGTGATTTACTGTGACAATTAGAGTTCTACCAAACTCTCTGAGGATCCCGTTTTTCATGATTGACCCAAGCATATCGACATCCGATATCACCATCTACGAGATTGTGTGTAGAAGAGAATCATGTTGTCAGAGTACATTCCTACAGAGGAACAAGATGTAGATATTTTGACAAAGGAATTTTCAAGAAGCAAATTTGAGTTTCATGGAGGTAGGATCAAGGTAGCAGATAATCCCTTTCTTTTTTAGAGGGGGTGTTGAAAATATAACAAGAAAATCCTAATTTAATTTTGTTCTTGAATTAAATTGGGAATAAAATTGTAATTCCACATCTCATGGCAACTTGTATTAGTGAACTAAGTTAATTTCACTTAGTTGGATGAGTTAATTTGATTTAAGGGTCTAAATTGAGTGATGTAGAGTGTCTCCTACTTTATAGGAGCCCTGGTTGAGTTTATTTTGAGTTGTAATTAATTAATTCAGTGTAACTGAGTTAAAGTCAATTAAACTAGTTCCAATTGTTGGAGGAACTAGTGGAAGGTTTAGTAGTGTGGTGTTGCTTGCAGTGATCAACTAGTAAAATGATGATTCACTCAAAAATAACTCATGCATGTCAAATATGAGAGTTACCCAGTTGATAGTGGAGTTCAGGGATAGTTTACTATCAGTTATATGATCATCCAAATTGTATAGGTTGTGCATGTAGTCAGAGGAAGGCCTATGAGGATTGTGCAATTCCAATTGAGGAATTCCCCTAATTAATAAGGGGCTAATTCCCAAGGAAACAATGCAAGGAAATCGCGACTTGGGCAAGCAGAAAATTGGTTAAGTATTCGCGTGGGCTTGTCTATGAAGTCATGAGACAAATAAAGTTAGTGTAGAGGTTACTTGGGCTTGAGAAATGCATTGTAATATTCTCATATTTTCTAACTAATACAATATACAAATAGCAAGGGTTTTAGTTGTGGGTTTCCCCAAGAAATCATTGTGTAATGCATTGATTGAATTCTTTCTCTTATATGCTTCGTGACTTCATGATCGTTTAAATTATTTCTGTTGATGAGTAGAGTGTATTTAACTCTATTACTTTAGGATATTACAATTAGCAGTTTGAATCTACAAGGAACTTCTACATATTGATGAGTTTCTATCCCTCTTTTTCTGTTGTGGTGTATTTGCAAGTCCTCTTGTTGCCAACAATTGTTAATCTATTGTTTCCATATATGTTAGTGGTGTTTTTTCTATTGCAAGCTTTGGTGCTATTGTAGTGTTAATGTTATTATTGTTGGGGTTCATCACCTTGCTCATGTAATATTTGTTTTCTCGATTATGGGCTTGTGTATGGAGTCTTTGGGTCATTTTTTCATTTTTTGGACTATTCTTAGTCCATTTGTATTTGGGGGTTTCAGTCTTGTAGTTTGTTCATAGATCCTTTTCTAAGCCTAGGGTTTTTTGTGTGTGCAGACCCTAGGGTTTAAATGTTTTCCTGAGATGTGTAACAAAATTCTATCTAAAGTAGTCTTTATGCTGACCCTTCTATGATTATTATTATTATTATTATCTTCAGATGGTTGATAGCTATTTTCTCAACCTATATCTACTTAATGTGTTTTGGCATATGCAAAATGTAGTTTCATTCTTCTTTGATGAATAAAATTACACCTTTTTCTAGGAAAAAAAAGCGTTGATGAAAACTACCCCACCCGTCTTAGGTCAACTAGGTTGAGGGCCTCTATGCTAATCAAGTTATAAATGTTTTCAACACCAACAATAAATTTGAAATGGTGGCTAGTTATTATGCCATGAAACTCAATCCTACATAATCAATTTTTTCTTGTATCATCCTCAACCTTCATCAATGTCACTCCCTCCATCTTTAGAGATACCTATAATAAAAGGTGGTGATTTCCTAGTAAGGGAGACTTTATTCATAATGATAGATGGAGGACTATAACATGGGTGATGTCATATTGTAGCTTGTTGACATATTGTAGCTATGCCAACTCATTTAAGATTGTTTCCACATGGGAGAAATCTTAGATTAGCCCATCTAGAATTGTTCATAAGACGATATAGGCATAAAGGAACATGGGGGAAAGTCATGTTGATAAGAGGAAGGCAACATTGCCATGGAAAACTGGAAAGTATGGGTGTGATAACATTGTTATTATAGCCATTAAAACAAAAATGAAGAATAAACCATAAACTAAAAAAGTAAATACAAAATAGATGAAATAAAAAATAAAATCTACCTAAAAGAAGAGGTGCTCATCCAAGAATACACTTTAAAAACAAAAAAATAATAATAAAGCAAACGCACAAAATTTTCCAAGATAAATATTTTAAGCCTTTTTATATAACCATATTAGAAGAATGTACTTAAAAAAATGAAAAAGTAAGAAAATGACAAAGCATATGTACCAAATGAAAAAAAAAACTAAGGTAAAGGTTATAAACCTTCTATATATAGAACCACAATTGAAACACAAACAATCGCATGGATAAGAAAAATGCCACATTAACATGGAAAATAAGAAAATGTGGCCATGATAACCTTGTTATTACAACCATTAAAATGAAATTAGAATATATATATATATATATATATATATATATATTTATATATATATATATTATATATATATATATATATATATAAGTCTCTTATAACACTTATCCAAGAATACACTAAATAAATAAATGAAAAATTAAGATAGTAACAAAACAAATTTACCAAAAAATTCTAAGATCATAAACCTCATATATATAAATCCATAATTTGTGAACATAAAAAATTTAATGTGGATAAAAATGTAACATTAACATGGAAGACAAAAAAAAAAAACCAACATGACATTGTTTTTTTTTTTTTTGTAAATTAGTCTAATTCTATTATGGTACAAAACTTCAAAAACTTACAACGAGGCGCACCTCGGATATCACCATCCTACAGAGATGGATTTTGCAGCATTGATGTCCTTATCCAGCCAGGCATTTGTCCTACCCCAGGATTGGGAGACTTGCCTGCTGTTACAAAACTCTGACAGTGAGGAAAAAACCTTGAAACCCATACATATTCCGAAATACAGACTTTTTAACCAGAACCCAAAACCCCATGACTGACTCAAGAAGCATATCCCCTGACTCTATATTCCTCCATTGACGCCGCAAACAGAAGCATATCATAAGAACTATGGTTTTGCTGCCGAGGACTGGGCAGAGCAACAACCTTACATATAGAGAGAGCACTGAAAAAGATGCATATCATGAACCAACAGATGAACAAAATACATTGCCACACGCTTCGCCCGGTAGCCCTGAGAACTGGTTCAATCGTCCACAGAGGTAGATGGCACCTCTTCCACCACTCTGCAAGCATACGGGTCCGACTCGCTTGAGTCTGTGTGAGGCGCATCGTCTTCCGCTGGAGCGCTTGGACCTGCCACGGCTCCCGCTGATGCCTCTGCCAAGTTGTGCTGACCCTGCTCTGGAGCTGGAGGATGAATTGCCGGACAGACCCTCTATGTAGGAGACAAGGTTGGTTGATCCAATACTGGGGCCGGAGGCCTGTGTTCCTCTGCCGCTGGCACACGAACCTCTTGCTCACATTTCTTAATTTTAACAGACACATAGTAAGTGTCGGAGTTCAGAAGGTAGGGGAAGTTGAATCGAGTTGTGGGATGGAAGTTGTGATTACATGTCGGGGCTTGAGCTTGCCCTTGTCTTCTTCCGCGTCGGCGACGAGCACTGTTAGCATCGTCCAACAACGAGTCAGAGGAACGAGGGATGGGGGCTCGACCTCTTGCCCCTCCCCGAGACCCGCCACGACGACAACTGGTGTGAAGCCTCTCCTTAGGCATTGCAGACCGCGGTGGACACGGAGGAGGCTAGAGTAATGTGGAATTGACTGAGTATTATGCAGCAGGTTAACAAGAGGCGCAGAGGCACGGAAAGGCCACAGAGCTACAGGAGGAACAGGTAATTGCAGGGGAAAATTTCCTCTACAGACCTGGGTAAACTGGCTAGCAGACCAAGGAATGATAGCAGGCCAAGGAATGATAGCAGGCCACCAGCAACTGCAAACTAGCGCGAAAATTAGGGAGGGAAATGCCGGGAGCCAGCTTGTTTCTTTGCCGCGCCTGCCTCTCTGAACCTGCCACAACACAGAAGTTTAGAGCCAAATGTAAACCAGAACAATCAGCAAACCATACATTACCTTTCCTGTGCCGTTGTCATTATATTGAGAGGACCTGCAGCGTGCCATGTGCGACCCAAAGGCATTCATTAGCTTCCCGGAGGGTGGAGTTGCAGACCTCGCGCGAGGAGGGACGATCGAAGCGGCTCGTATGCAATGAACGAAGCGTCTGGAGGGATAGTTAAGGCAGGGCGTTAATGGCTGTGTACAGGTGGCGGGCCTGGGCCGCCACTTGCCCAGTGGGAAGCCCGCCCCCGTACAGCTATCACATACTCGCACCCGCATCCAGGGAGCAATATGACATTGTTATTATAGCTATTAAAATTAAATTAAAACATAAAATATAAAAATAAAATAAAGAAGAAA
>APFE030925881.1:0-40878 GCA_000404065.3 Pinus taeda | reverse complement strand
TTACTATCTCCTTGAAAAACAAATTAGAAATGTGCGTAGCATCACTAGTTTTATAGCATGGAATAAAATGTGCCATTTTTGAAAATCCATCCACTACAAAAAAAAATGAATCATTACCCCTTTGAGTCTTTGGTAATTCCAAAACAAAATCCATACTTACCATATCCCAAGGACTATATGGAATTGGTACTTGCACATACAAACCTATGTTTTGGCTTCTTCCCTTTGCATATTGATAGATTTTACAAGTTCTCACATACTTTTCAACATCAAATCTCATTTTTGGCTAGAAATAAAATCTATTCCACTGTTCATAAGTCTTCTCTATATCAAAATGTCCTACAAGTCCTCCACTATGTTTTTCTTTGATTAAATTCTCCTTCATAGAAGAGTTTGGTATGCACAGCTGATTTCTCTTAAACAACAGTCCATCTTGTAAGAAATAATCCAACCACTTACTCCTATCCATCAAAACATGATTCTTACCATTTTCAAATGCCTCTTTAAAATTTGAATCTATCTTAGATAATTCTTTAATAAAATAAATCCTAACTCTTGAATTTGACTCTCTTGAAGTTATACATTTCTCCTCCTTAAGGCATCTGCAACTTTATTTGATTGGCCATTTATATGAAGATACTCTACCCATTTAGCATGTTTCTGGCTTAGCTTTAGCTGCTACATAATATAATATAGTGCATGGTTATCTGAATAAAGGATGAATTCCCTTGACATTAGATAATGCCTCCATTTATTCAATGACTACACAACTGTATAGAACTCCTTATCACAAGAAGAATACTTCTCTTTGGAATCATTCAACTTTTCACTAAAATAGGCCATAGGTCTATCTTCCTGACTTAAAACACCTCCAATTGCTTCTTCGCTAGCATCACACTTCACTTGGAATGGTTTACTAAAATCATGTAGAACCAAAATAGGCTTTTTCAGTGATTTTCTTCTTCAACAGTTGAAAATTCTTTTCTACTTTAGCAGTCCATATAAATGGTTGTTTATCCTTCTTTATGGTCTCAATGATAGGTGCATTGATCTTACTAAAATTCTTTATGAATTTTCTAAAAAAACTGGCAAGACCATGAAAAATTATTACCTCAAATACACTTTTGGGTGAAGGCCACTCCATGATTGCCTTGATCTTCTCTAGATCCATCTTCAACCCTTTAGCAGAAATAACAAAACCCAAGTACACTAGCTCTTCTTTCATGAATGTACACTTCTTCAAATTTAGTAGTGACTTCTCTTTCTGTAGCCTTTGCAAGACATAATTCAGATGTCTCATGTGCTCCTCCTTAGACCTACTGTAAACTAATATATCGTCTAGATATACTATTACAAATTTACCAATGAATTCTTTAAGAACTTCGTTCATGAGTCTCATAAACGTACTCGGTGGATTTGACAACCCAAAAGGCATTACTCTCCACTCATACAATCCCTCATTTGTCTTAAAGGTAGTTTTCCACTCATCCCCTTCCCTTATCCTTATCTGATGATACCCACTTTCAAGATCTAGTTTTGTAAAATACTTTGCCCCACTCAAGCAATCCATTAAATTTTCAATCCTAGGTAAAGGAAATTTGTATGTGATTGTGATTTTATTGATGGCTCTTGAATCCGTACACATTCTCCAACCTCCATATTTATTTGGACTCAACACTGTTGGTACTGCACAAGGACTCAAGCTTTCTCTGATCATCCCTTTGTCAATCAGTTCTTGAACCTGCTTCCTAACCTCTTCATGTTCTATAGGAATCATTCTGTAAGATTCGTTTCTAGGTAGACTTGCTCTAGGAATCAAATCTATATGATGGATGATTCTTCTAATGGGTGGCAACTCATTAGGTAAATCATCAACAATAATATCACAATAGTTTTCCAACATTTCTTGAATTTCAATCAGTAAATCAAAAACTTCAATAGAAGTCATTATTACCTTGGGCTTGTAGATTACAGCAAAATTTACCTCATTCTCCTCAATCTACTACAAGTATTCCTTTCGTCCCAGTAATAGAGTTTTAGGATCAGTCTTATCTCCTGATGCATCTTCTTCTTTCATGGGCAATAATGTATGATTAATACCATCTTTACTAAACTTGTAGTTGTTTCTTTTCCCATCATGCATAGCTCCTCTGTTATATTTCCAAGGTCTTCCAAGAAATATGTGATACACATCCATTGGCATCACATCACATACAATTTTGTCCTTATATTTTCCCAACTGCAACTCCACTTCACACTATTCATTCAGTAACAACTAATGTCCCTTTTGTAACCATGACACCTTGTAAGGTATTGGATGTTTCATTGTCTTCAGCTTCAATTTCTCCACCACTTCTGTAGAGACCTAATTATCAGTGCTGCCACTATCAATGATCATCTGACAACATTTACCTTGAACCTTACACACTGTTCTGGACAAGGACTTTCTTTGTGATGGTTCAATTATGTCCTTTGCTGGCTTGAGTAAGACTTTATTGATTACCAAAGATTCTCCTCTCTCTAGTATATTTTCTTCTTCTACCACTGTTGTTGCTATTGCTTCTCCCTCAACTGGAGCAACAATTGCATTCGTCTCACTTGTTCCTGCATTCTCTGGCCCTCAAAAGCTCTATGTCCCAGTTTCTTACATCTGTAAGATCTTACTTCTTTTCCTCTTCCTATGCCTCCTCTTCCTCTAGAAAAAGTCCCTCTACCACTTGCATCACCATGCTGGGTTGAGTTGCTGCTAACTCCATATTTAGTTGTTGCAGATCTTCCTCTACCACCTTGACTTCCCCTTCCTTGGAATGTACCTCTCCCTTTGGCAGATTGCTTCCTCATGAGCTTTTCTTCAGCTTTCAATACCATCTGATAAGCTTCCACTATTGTTTCAGGAGATAGTATGCTTATCGCATCTTGACTGTCCATCCTAAGACCATTCACATATCTAGCCACCTTCTCATCTATATCCTGAGTTTGTCTAGCTCTTATGCTCACCTTATAGAATCCCTCTATGTACTCTTTCACTGTCATATACCTTTGTCTAAGATTCTGCATCTGTTTGAACAAGGTTTGCTGATAATTACATGGTAGAAACTAACCTCTTAGCTTTGCTAACATCCTACTCCAATTCTTGATACATTTCTTGCCAAGTCACTTTCTTTCTGCCTACACTCCATCCCTCCAAAGTGTTGCATGCCCTTTTAGCTTGGTGACAACAAACTTCACTTTCATCTCATCTTCTGTTTATTCATAGTCAAAGAATTTCTCCATGCCATTAATCTAGTCTATCAATTCCTCTGGATTCAATCCTCCTTCATATATTGAAACCTCAGTCTTTGGCCTAGCTATGGATCTCAACATTGACTGGAAGAATCTCATCTTAGGAGTAACTGCTACAACTTCCTCCTCTTCTCTAGCTTCAACCTCAGGCTCACTAACATCCCCATCATCTATATTTCTCTCTATTGTTGATGCCTCTAATCTTTCTTGCATTTATTGTATAACTTCCATCACTTCAGCATTTGCAACTGGTTGTCCTCTTCTACCATGTCCTCTTCTACCATGTCCTCTTCCAACTCTGAAATCCATATTAGCTTTCCACTTCTGAGATTCAATGCAGTGTCAAAAGGTTGCTTTGATACCACTAATTTTGGCTTGCGTGCAGGCGATATAGACAAATGCCCAAATCCTATGAAAATTTCCTCTAATTCTAGCTGAACCCTTCTTCTTCTCTCACTAGAGTATCAGTCATCTATTTCTAGATTGATTGTTATAAAGATTCCCTTTTTCTTCAAAATGACCACTCTTTCTCCTTTAATCACCCCCACCCTTGTTATCAGGCATAATTTATACCATAGACATTTCTTCCTTCTCTCAGGACTATAATTCCATAGGAATTATAAATTTCACTATCGGAGGGGTTTTTGAATGGATTTAACACTGTTGTGTATAAAATACACTATCGGCTCTTTTAACACTACCATAGTGCATTTACCCATGGAAATACACTATCAACAGGTTTATACAAAGGAAAATACTAATACCCAGAAATGCACTATCGGCGCCAATTTTCAAGGAAATGCACTATACACAAATAACACTATTAACATGTTCAACTATTGGCCCTTTTAATTCTCCTACCCCTGATGCGGTAACATGTAGTGTTATCGGAAATCGTAATTGGCGATTCCAAAGTCTCCTTGCCAACCTCTTTCCGCTTCGAGTCTTGCGATCTAATAAGCCACAAACCCAATATATTATAGAACCACCCTTATAAGGTTTCAGATCCGGAAGTCGGACTTCGACACTTTTAAAGGTTAATTCCTCCCCGCTCAAACTCAGCAATGTGATAAAGGTTTTGGACCGGATAAGTGTATCGGCCCTATTTGATAGAGTTTTAAGTCTAGAACTTAGTTCCGGCTAAGGTTTTTCACCATTTTCCTGTGTAAAACATAGTTTTGCCTGCGGAACTCTGTAATGAAAATAAAGAATCCAAGGCTCGCTGATATGAAGGAAACACCATCTAAAGGCTTCAACAAATGCATTAATTGGAAATTAAGGCCAAATCATTGATATAAAAACTCAAAAGAAAAGAAATGAACCCAATTACACATACAAATACCAGTTTATCACACAATACGATTCAAATGCACAGAAAGGTTTCAGAGGTCACCACACCTCTGGGATTGACTAGTACACAGAGAAAATACCCCTTTTTCTTTGAAAATATGCGATGAAGGGATGTGGTCCAAATCCCATTACGATAACATTAAACGTACATATGTATTGGTTTATGTTAACAACCAATTCCTAAAACAGGGGCTTTATTTAATACAACTACCAGTTCTGCGAGACATCCTCCTTGAGAACCTCCACTATGCTTAACTAATCCTATCTATTTAACGAGGACATCGCCTTGAGAACCTCCACTATGGCTCAACTATTTAGTACTTATTATATCATGATTTATTCCTAGATTCTATCTCTAGGCTAAACTACAAAACATGGAAATTGATGGCTTAAGGATACCACTCCTTTGCTTGTAGATTTTTTTTTGTATTTTTGGAATAAATCTGAAGATTTTTCCTCCAAGTCTCATGCTCCTACATCACTTTGACCTATGTTTAAATGGAAAATAGATATCTAAATAGATAGAAAGATAGGATTTTAATTATGTTTTTTCAATTAAACTCTTAGATATTGTAAATATTTTACAGTTATGCTACCACAATTTGTGGATCTAAAACTTTGGGTATATTTCCTATATAATACATCAAAATGGAGGAAAAAAGTTTGATTTTGGAAACAAAAATATTTTCTTTTTGTTTTTTGTGATCCATATGTTGATTTCTAAGTACTAAGAGGACTAGGAGATTATGTTCATGATACAAAGATTCCTTTTCTATGTGATATCATTTAGCTTCTATCTTCTGATGTTTAAATGAGATTATGTGATAGAATTCATTAGTTAATGCTCCAGTTCATATGGTTTGACCATCTTCACTATTTCTCCTAAAGATTTTAGGATTGATGTTCCATGCCCTACTATAATGGATTATTTTCTTTTTCTACTACCATTCTTTAATTGTTTGAGATGTCTACAATCTAGCATCTACTTAGCCTATGTCTCTCTTGATTGATACAATCAAGCTCTTGGTATCTACATCTAAAACCTAATTGGTTAACTCCATTCCAATAGATTACTTGTTTCATCCCAACCCTATTAAAGATCCAAAAAACCTATTGAATATCTAGCCATGTTTGAAGACACAATAAGTTGCTAAGCTTACTAATTTGGTTGTCAAAGAGACCCCTCTATGGATTTAAGGGGCTAGCCTTCAATCTACAAGGTTTGTTTGAAAAGGTTACCTTAAGGAGTTCTTAATTACAACCAAGAAAACTTTCTGAGTACTAACAAGGACACAATGACTGAAACCACTTTAGATCTATATTAATCCTGGATCTATCAAGTGCTAAGAGTGATCAAATCTCTCGAGGTGCAAACCATTCCCCAAGTTTTGCACTCAAGAAAGAGGTTTTTACCTTGAGATATTTAATAGATCTAGGGTTAAGATGGTTCTAAGCTAGTATATAAATAAAATATAGACTCTCTATCTCGTACACATAATATATATTTATAATACAATTTTAATATCAACTTAATATATAATTCAATCTACATTCATGAATATGGGAGGTACAATTTAGACATTATGAAATAACCATCAAATTGTAAAATGAAAATAACCATAATCATATGCATTCTGACTCCATAAACATCTCAGTTTGTTATCCATCAAACACACAGGGAGAGGAATTAAATTGTTCCAACATATTCCAAACATAGACATATACATAAGAGCTATTTATATTGTTAACTCGATTTTAGTTAGCGACTAGAGAAGAGAATCTCATTATTCTCCCAAACATAGGTCAATCACATTAAACTATATCCCATAACTAACCACCCTCAAGCTAGGTCCAAAGTTTAAGGAACAAATTCCATAGAGGTAACACCAATTGGACTGGGAGATTGATATCACTTGCAAGTGGTTTATCAACAATCTTGCAAGCACTGGTGTTTTGCAGTCACAAAAAGCATTAGTAGTTTCAGAACCAACTGCAAGCACCAGTAATTCATTGTATGAATGGTTTTATTGTAGGATATATGCATTGGTGGTTTCACCACAACAAGCACTAGTAGTTTCGCAATCTCAACGAGAACCCATTATTTTCAATGCAATCTCTTTTTTGCCTAAACTAGAAACACTAGGTAAAAATCGGTGATGGATTAGTGGTTCATTATAGGTTAAATAATTTTTATGAGATTCACTCCATGTTGGCTCTCTAAAAAAAATTCCAAAATAATTTGAACCCTTCTTTGAATTAGTTAGAATTGTTGATGTCATACAATTACATCCCAAGTATGGCCAAAGGGCAATAATTCCCCCTTGATGCCTTCCTTCATATGTTATATTTTCAAATCGTGAGAAGGTGAGTTCGGGATGGCACCACCCAGCCAACTTGCCCCTTCACAATCCTAGCAATCAGTGGTTCTTCTGAATTTGAAAATTTTCTCTGTTCTTTAATAATAAAAGTTAGATCAAGAGCAACTTTTCCTAACCATAAAGGGTTCGACATTAAATTTACTAGGCATATGTATAGTGGTCCATGTTAGGTGAGTGAAATCAGGTAAAGAATCTCTCTCAAACTATGGCCCATCATCGCTTTCCTCTAGCAAAATCAATTTGAATAATAATAATTAATAATAATTATAATCAATAATTTTCATTATTAAATAAAGCGTTAATATATAACTAATAATTTTTAAATTTAAATAAATCATTAATACATATTAGCCATTCAAACACAATACTAACGCATTTCAACATTAATAATTCCATTATGCTTAAACTTGTGAACAACAATTATTATGTTCTATATACAAATATATAAAATACTTATAAAGATAGTAGTCTAACATAGGGGATATGATGGTTGGAATAGAGATGCAAATGAATATTATGGAGTTTTTTCAACTCATAGTGAGACATTTGTTGCATAGAATAAGATATCAAAGACCTCAACACATGAAGATTAAGACAAGTAGTGGGTTAAGCAGGGGTGTTGAAGTATGTAATTTCTACTTGTTTTAGGTGTGACCAAATTTATATTGGTGATATTAGCCTTTATTATAAGGTAAAGTTACTTCTCTTTTCTACTTGTTTTAGGTGTGACCTAATTTATATTGTTGATATTATTCCTCATTATAAGGTAAAGTTACTTTTCCATAGAGAGAGTTTATTACTAGTTTCTAAAAAGTTGTTAGACTTAGTTGGATGTGAGATATTTTTTCCAAATAATTAAATTTAAAAATTAATGTGTGGTTGAGATATTTTCTCAAATTAATAATAGTGTGTCCAAAAAACAAGTATTCAATAATATCCACGGTACCTTTGCACTATCCCATTTCGGTTAGAGAGAGGAGGATACTCTTTTACAACTTCAATTCATTAACCAGAACCTGCTAAACATAGCATAGAAAAAGCAAATGTACCAACTTAACGTGAAAATCTTGCTACAACATTTCACATTCATAAAAAATTCTGGCATTGGAATGTTGAATAAAATTAAATCACCATGCATCTTTGGCCTCCTGGTGCGACCTTTAAGTGCAGTAAGATAAATTAATATATGGCATAAATTCGATCAGATCAAATCATTATTTCTCGATTAAAATCTTACAATGGACATATCAAAACCAAAGGCAGTATCTCATCTATCGCTCTGGATTCATTGTATTTTCCGAAAACATGGTCTTTTAGAGCCTTTCAAATCAACTACTTGTTATCAAAACCTCTACTCAAATATATAGATGAGCAGTGCTCATTGTCACCCGTGATTCATCTAGCATGAAGAGGATGGAGCTGAAAATTGTTTCGTTTATGTTTATTAAATTTACGTATCTTCTTAATAGGCAAATTTATCACCCGGCTATCTCAGTGCCACTATATTGTCAATACTTCCATGAATTATCACACAAAATTAACAATAGGCGCTAAATTTAGCAACTAATTTTCCCGGGCATACTTATATGGTGCTGGAGCAGTATTACATCCATTGAATTTACCAAACCTACGCATACATGGCTGAAGAAGGCCAGTAATTCTCATAAACATTTAGTTAACAACACAATAAAAGTACTAACGCTATGAGGGGATAAAACTCAATGCGAATTGAAGAAAAAGTGGACACTTCGTAATTAGAGAGATCGGGTCAATAACGATATTCTGTTTTTTATTTTTATATCTTAATGGTACAGATTAAATAATTTAATTTTTTTTTTAAATAGTTTAATATTATATAATATATATATATATATATATATATATATTATTTATTATTATTATTGGTGTTGTAATATATATTAACTTTTTATCTTATTGTTTATTGAAAAAATTAATTATAATTATGTAGATTCGTGTGTTTCTTTTGTTAGAGAGATTTCATAATTTTAATTTTAATTATTGTTGATATTAGGTGGATTATAGTGATTTAACCAATACTAAGTATTTTAGTAATCTACATAAATTAACGGTGGAGACTTTTCTCCAAATTAATTATCCCATTTTTATTATTTTAAATTTAAAAAAAATATCATATCAACATGTCAATGAAATCAGTTATGACTTTTTTAGACATATAGTATTGAGAAGCCAAAGTATTCTAACAAAAGATTATTTAGATTAAAGATGTCCATAGTTAAGAATGTTGTTTCATGTTTTAAGTGTATATATGTTTAACTTGTATTTTTATAAACATAGATCCATCTTAAAGACAAATTTAACATGATTAAGTTTTTACATCACATGAACATCTACACATTTTATCAACCAAATTAAAATGGTTCATTATTATTAATATATTTGAAAGTATATCTCAATATTAATTCTTATTAAAATATTTTATTGATATACAAGATTAAAACGTTTTATTTTAACAAATTTTTCTCTCTATATATAAATATATATGAAGTTGATATCGACATAATTTAGCTAATATAGATCTTTAAATAGTTTAGTTAAATTTCTTGTTTAAAACATTTTGAAAAGTATAAGATTTAAATATTTTTTTTGTAATTTTTTACTTTTGTTCATTTTTTTTTATTTAAAACAACATTATTTTCTATTTTATAACATATGACGAACATACTTACACATCTCTTTAATATTGACTTGTAAAATAAATTTCTTCACTTAATAATTTTTATAATATTAATAATTTAAAATAAAATTATAATTTAATTGTTTCTCATTTTATCATATTATAAGATAATATATAATATATATATAATTGAAGATAATTGTTTCTCCGAATTACAAAGTATCCACCCGCTAGAATTTTTATTGGGTTGTTGACTTAGTTAGTCGCCTTCTTCGGCTGTGGATACGTAGGTTTGGTAAATTCAATGGAAGTGATACCCCTCGATAAATTCTAGGATAAGAGATGCTCCTCCAGCACTATCTAAGTACGTTCGGGCAACTAAATTGCTAAATTTAGGGCTCGTGCTTAATTTCGTGTGATGGTTCATGGAAGTGTTTGGACATATAATACACCGATAAAACTCGGTTATAAATTTGCCTATATAGAGCATTTGTAAGGTTAATAAATATATAAAAAAACAATTTATGGGTTTATCCTTTTGATGGGAGATGAAGGAGATGAATCATCAGTGACGATGAGCAATTTTGTATGCTTTCAGTGAAGGTTTTCATAGCAAGTACTTTATCTTAAAGGCTTTAAAAGGCAATGTTACGGGCAAATGTAATAAATCCAGGGCTACAGCTGAGATAGTGTTTTTGGTTTTGATATTTTTATTGTTAATTGTTTTATAACGATTTTATGTGATTGTGTTTATAGTAGTGTTGAAAATATTGGTGAGAGTTTTATATAAATATTTTTTTTATATTTTTTTGAAAATATTGGTGAACATAAAAAATGCATAATTATATTTATTTTTTTTATATTTTTAAATATATAAAACAATAAACATATTGGCACATAAATATGAAAAGGAATTGATATATATGATATAATAGATGTAAAGTAAAAATGATACATCAAAGACAATACCAAATTTTGTTGATCCGTGATAATTGTTCAAACAAGGACTTAAATGTGGAAAAGTTGTACAAAAGAACATCACATATAAAATTATCTCATCATTAGTTATATGTAGCAAAATTAATAAAACTAGCACATAGGTATCTGAGATCAGTGCCTTCTCCATCTTTTATTGGAAAACATGATGGGTTGTTTGTCAGGCATGCCCCTAGCAGCAGAACATCTTGACCCTACACCTAATGTCAGATAATGATTGTTGGGTATGGAGTTGTGCTCTCCTATATCTACAGCAGATGGTGTTGATGTTGACGCTCTCGTAATCTCATCCTCCTCTTGCTCTTGCTCCTCCTCATGTTGCTTCTCCCTCAAGTCTTCATCTTGTTGCATTGTATTAATGATTCCTCCTTTGACCATGAAAGTGAATCCTCCAAGATGGGCACCTCAAACTCCACCCTCCACTGAGATAATACATCAATATTGTCTAAGAAAATGACATATGGATCCATTGGTTTCTATATTTGCTTCACTCGAAGTCAGAGATTATACTGCACATACACTAAATCATTGAGGCGTGAGAACTCCAACCTATAAGAGTCTCAAAAAAAATAATGAGTCTTAGCTCAATAAATATAATCCCTTAACGAAAGGATGAAGCTCAAATTTATACCTATTGCATTTTTTTAGAGTATTTTTTAAATACATTCTAATTGTGCCCACACCCTGGAGGGATACAAGTTCAACTCAAGATTTTATGGTCAATTCTACAAATTTGGTGTCCTTGCACCATAGCTTCACCACCAAATATCTACAACAAAATAAATAAAGAAAAAACTTAAAACATTATTAAAATTTCAATAAAACATAATTGAATTTTAAAAATATAGAATTATAAATAAGTAAATTCTAATGAGTTATGACTTGTCACTTACGTGGCATGAAGACGTTCATTTCTTGAATAACATCATTAAAGCCAAATGATTCAATAAAATCCCAATAAAACTATACCTTGTGATTAATTTTGCTACGAAGCTCAAGATCAGGTACCATACTATATATACAAGAATGGATCCCTTCCATTATCTCGCTGTCAAAATCAAATCCACATTTGTATGAAAATGTGGGGTTGAGGAAGCACACTATTTCATGTATGAAAATGTGGGTTTGAAGAAGAGCACTATTGCATTGAATGGGTCGATGAATTATCCTTGTGTATTAAACACGAAGAAGCATGAATGGCCTCCTTCACTCTATCCATGGCCTCATATAAAAAATTCATTGTAAGCCTCTCCGTATTTACCAATTTTAGAACCTTTACTATAGGTTAACTAACTGAGCACACTTCTTCTACTCCTTGCCAAAATGTGTCAGTGTACACCATTTTTGCAATGGATCTCCCATAATGTGTCCTTTTGTATCTAAAATTACACCACTCACCATAAGAAACATTTGCTTCAACTCAAACTAGCATCGAAGCAAAGACTGAAGAGTAATAAAGTTAGCAGCAAAATGTGTGATTCTGGGACACCACAACTCTGTGTTTCTTGTGTATCTCCTCATAAGGCTAAGAAAAAAGGCATGGTTATATAGAAACTTGGGGCTGCTCCTAGCCATATTAATCACTACCTTGATGAAGGAGAGTTTCCCCATATCTTCAAGCAACAAATTGATACAATGTTGCAAATTTTATGTGTGAGTTATAAATAAAATATAAATATAAATAATAATAATCACATCATAAATAATGACTAATTAGTGATTAGTTAATGAAAGGGTATCTCCCTAAGTGTTATGCAGTCATCTCACAAAATAGAAGACTAAATAGATCAACGACTTCAAAATAAGCCTCTTCAAGGGGGAAACCTCCTTTACATTATACAAATGAACAATTCTTTGATGATGCAAATGACAATACCTCCTTTATATATATAGGAGTCTATGGGTTCACAATATAATCAAAGCCGATATAACAATAATATTGTAAGGGCACAACAATAGTGGGCTTCTATGGAGCACAATTGTTAAGGATAATTCTTAGCTATTTTATGTAACTATTGACAAATTAGCCAGCAAATTATCTTCTGAGTTATCAGAATTAGGGCAAAAAAGTAATAGATGTAGTCAGTTATTATTCAACAAATTATTAGGGGCAGTGGATTGGAATCAGAAGTTAGTCAGATAAGGGATAATCTAATTAGAAATATGTTTTCTATATAATAATTTATTCATTTCTCCTATGGAGATATGAGATTCCAATGAGAGTTTAGCTTATGGATTGAGAATTAGACTTCTCTTGTTTTTGTTCATTAGTTTTTTTATGTTTTCATATGTATGTTGTTCATAGATTTAACATGTGGTATCAGAGCTATGCTAGGAGAATTGATTTATATATTAAGTGTGTGTTGTTAGCAGGAGGTTTCAAAAGTTTCTGAAAGCCATTGACAAAAGTTTTCGTAATTTTGTGAAGCCTGTGCAGATTCAAGTTATCGGTGGGAGTGCTTAGCAGTTAGCAGCAATGGCCAACAACTCCAATAATATGAATATTTCTCAGCCACAAATACTAGTGTCTAAAGGTGAGAACTTTGGTTCTTGGAGCATTAAGATGAAAACATTGTTTCTCTCACAATATTTGTGGGATTTCGTAGAAAATGGATATACAAAACTAGATGCTCAAACACTTTCTCGTTGGACTAAAGACTAAAGAACATAGCTAAAGGAAAATCACAAAAAATATTCAAAACCTCTCTTCTTAATCCAACAAGCAGTGCATGATTCTATTTTTCCAAGACTAGCTGGAGTAACAAAATCAAAGGAGGCATGGGATGCTTTACCGCAAGCATATCAAGGAACTGATAAGGTAAAAATTGTTAAGTTGCAATCCTTAAGAAGAGAATTCGAAACTTTGTGCATGCAAAACTCTAAATCTATTCATGTTTTTTTTCATTGGAGTTATGGGAATAGTGAATGAAATTAGGTCTTATGGAGAAGATTTAAAAGATCAAAAAAATGTTGAGAATATTTTAAGAATTTTTCCTACAAAATTTGATGGGGTTGTTGTTGCTATTGAGGAGTCTAAGGATCTAAGTCAGTTGTTTGTGAATGCGCTAATGGGGTCTCTTCAATCTCATGGGAAAAGAATCAATAAATCGTCTGAAAAATCTATTGACCAAGCTTTTGAAGCAAGAGGAAATGTTTCCAAGGAAAAAGGTGGTTCCTCTCAAGACGAAAGCGAGAACACTTTTAGAAGAGGAAGAGGAAGAGGACAAACATACAAAGGAGGCATATGTTGATGAAGATTATTTTTTGCAAACAACAAAGGAAGAGGTAATGTCGGCAATGATAGAGGTAAAAGATTTAATAAATCCCAAGTTCAGTGTTTTTATTGTAAAATATTTTGCCATTATGAGTGAAATTGTTGGAAAACACAAAAACAACAAGCTAATTTCTCTGAATAAAAATAAGAGGGTGCCACTTTATTCCTTGCTTGTGATTCAACTAATAATGTTTCCAAGGAGGTGTGGCTTATGGATAGTGGTTGCGGAAATCACATGAGAGGAAACAAAGATTGCTTTGTGCAGATAAATGAATCTACAAAATCTGATGTGTTGTTGGGAGATGACAAGCTGTTTTAAGTTAAAGGTAAGGGAACAATTGTTGTGAAGACAAAACAAGGAAAACCAAAGCACATTAATGATGTTTTATATGTTCCTGGTCTAGCACATAATTTTTTTAGTGTGAGGAAACTCCTTGGAAATGGATATTTAATTGTTTTCAAGAACAAGCAATGCATAATCTATGATAAAGATGATGATAGTAAAATTATTGTTAGGACTAATATGCTGCAAAATAAAAAAATTTCTTTCAATCTCCCTTCTGAAGAAAGTACATCATTAAATGTTGCTTATGATGATAGTTCTTGGCTATGGCACGTAAGCTATGGACATTTGAATATGAAAGGCTTGAATTTTTTATTTAACAAGCAAATGGTCAAAGGGTTACAACTTATTGGTTCTATTGATAAAGTCTGTGAATGGTGTATTCTTGGTAAGCAACATAAAGATTCATTTACAGTAGGGAAATCATGGAAAGCAAGTAAACCATTGGAGCTAGCACATGCATATATATGTGGTCCGATGCAAACTTTGTCTCTCAACAAAACTAAATATTTCATTGTTTTTGTGGATGATTTTAGTAGAAGAACATGGGTATATTTCATTAAAGAAAAATTTGATGCATTTGTCATACTTCAACAATTTAAAGCTCTTTTGGAAAAGTAAAGCGGTTATTCTCTAAAAACATTACACACAGATAGAGGGGGAGAATTCACTTCTAATAAGTTTGATTCTTATTGTGAAATGAATGGCATTCAAAGGAAATTGATGGCTAGTTATACTCCCCAACAAAATGACATTGTTGAACGTAAGAATAGAACAATTGTTGAGATGGCTAGGAGCATGATAAAAGGTAAAAAGCTTCCAAACATTTTTTGGGCTGAAGTTGTAGCTACATCTATTTATTTTCTTAATAGATTCCCAACAATAAGTGGACAAAATATTACCCCTTATGAATCATGGTGTGGAAGAAAACCCAATATTTCTCATTTAAGAGTCTTTGGTTGCATTTCCTATGCTCATGTTCCTACTAAAAAGAGAAGAAAACTTGATGATAAAAGTATGAAATGCATTTTTATTGGATATTATGAAGAAACAAAGGTTATAGATTATACAATCCACAGACTAAAAAACTAATGATTAGTCGTGATGTGTTCTTTGATGAGAAAGAAGAATGGTAGTGGAATCAAGATGTGCAACAAAAAACTCCAAGAATTATTGTACAAGAAGATGAATCTTTTGTTTCCTCAAAACCATCCAGTAAACAAAATACTTCATAGGGCACATCCATTTCATCATCTTCTACAACTTCAAGTCCTCCTCCGAAAAAGACAAAATATTTAAATGAAATTTATGGTTATCCTAATTTTTATTTGATGTCTCAAATTGAAGCAGAGCCAATATGTTTTGAAGATGTAGTAAAAGAGTTAGTTTGGTGCAAAGCAATGGATGAAGTGGTGGCAGTGATTAAAAGGAATGAAACATGGGAGCTTGTGTATCCTTCTACCGAGAAGGAAGTCATTAGGGTGAAATGGTTGTATAAAACTGAGTATGTAACTAATAGATCAATACAAAGGCAGAAAGCAAGGTTAGTAGAAAATCGATATGCTTAACCACCAGGTATTGGTTAGAATGAAACATATGCTCATGTTGCAAGATTTGATACAATTAGAACTATTTTGGCATTGGCATCACAATATAAATGGTTAGTTTATCAATTTGATGTTAAATCGGCCTTTCTAAATGGTGAGTTGAAAGAAGATGTATATGTTTAGAAACCCTAAGGATATGAAGAAGTAGGAAATGAACACAAAGTCTAGAAACTGAAAAAGGCTCTTTATGGGCTTAAACAAGATCCAAGAGCATGGTATAGTAGAATTGACACTTATATTTTGAAAAACGGGTTCAATATAAGTGAAAATGAATACACATTATATATCAAGTCAAATGGTAGTGATATAATAATTGTATGCTTATATGTATATGACTTGGTATACACATCTTCAAGTGATTTGTTAGTGGAAAATTTCATGTAGGCTATGATGACCAAATTTGAAATCATTGATTTGGGTTTGCTCCATTATTTTCTTTGCATAGAAGTGACAAATGAATGATGGAATTTTTTGTCACAAGAAAAATGTGCTTCAAATATTCTTCACAAATGTAAAATGGGAAATTTTAAACCCATGAGCACACCCATGAATACAAATGAAAAATTTTCTCTAGGAGATGGAGCTAAAAAGGTAGATGCTCAATTCTATAGAAGTCTAGTAGGAAGCGTTTTGCATCTTACTACCACTAGGCCTGATATTATGCATGTAGTAGGTCTGATTTCCATATTCATGCAAAGTTCAAGTAAGATTCATTTTGGAGCAACAAAAAGAATTTTGAGGTATCTTCATGGAACAAGCAATTATGGAATTTGGTATAATTCATCAAATAATTTGGGTTGGTTGGTTATACAAATAGCGATTGGGGTGGATCTCTTGATGATAGAAAAATCACTTCAGGTTATGTCTTCAGCCATGGATTAGGTGCAGTATTATGGTGTTCAAAGAGGAAACCAATTATTTCATTGCCTTCTATAGAGGTAGAATCTATTGCAGCAATAATGGAAACATGTGAAGCAGTTTGGTTTTATAAAGTATTGTTAGATCTAAAACAAGAACAAATACTATCCACTGTGATAACTTGTCTACCATTTCCATAACTAAAAATCCAGTGTTTCATAATCACACCAAACACATTGACATCAAATATCATTTCATAAGAGACTATGTGGCAAAAGGAGAAATTGAAATCAACAAATGATCAACTTGAAAATATATCTACCAAAGCACTACCTAAAGGGATGTTTGAATACATGAGGGATATTCTTGGAATCACCTCATTAAGCACTAAGGGGGAGAGTTGAGGATAATGCTTAATTGTGCTATGTAACTGCTAACAAATTAGCCAGCAAATTTTGTGTTTTAAGTTATCAAAATTAGGGCAGCAAACTAGTAGAAGTAGTTAGTTATTATTCACAAAGTTAGTAGGGGAAGTACAATAGAATCAGAGGTTACTCATATAATAGGTAATTCAATTATAAATATGTTTGATATATAATATTGTATTCATTGCTCCTATGGAGATATGAGATTCCAATAAGAGTTCAACTCATGAATTGAGAATCAGACTTCTCTTGTTTTTGTTCATTAGTTTTTTTATGTTTTCATATGTATTCCCTTGATAGATTTAACAACAATAATAACAATATGGGGACTACATGAGCACAATAATACAATAAGGGGGTTGCACTAATAACAATAAGGGGCTACACTAGTAGTATAGGGACCTAACATGCCCCTCTCCTTCAAAAAAGTGTTGTCCTCAAGACTTGAGTAATTTTGGATGCTTCTGTATAAAATTGTCATCCTCCCCTATGGAATATTTGGAGGGTAAGTTCTTCCACATGATAAGATACTCTCAAATTGACTGATTTCGTAGCTATCGGGTTCTTGTTTCCATGATTCCTTCAGGTCCCAATATATTTTTCCTTCCTAGTCAATTTCAACAAATATTATTTCAATTGTGAGCTTGTCACCTTTAACCTTCTTTAATTATGAAACATGGAGAAATGGGTGCACTCGGGAAGATGCAGGAAGCTCCAATTTGTATGCCATAGTACCAATATTTTGCAACACCTTGTAAGGACCATAATACTTTGGTGATAATTTATCACCATTCTTAGCTTGCTTGAGGGAAAGTTTTTCGTATGGTTGTAGTCGTAAAAGTACCCAATCGCCTACATCAAAACTTCTTTCACTGCAATGTTGATCTGCCTATTGCTTCATTTGATTCTGCGTGAAAGTGAGTTTATGCTTTTTCTTCTTGATATTTCCTTCCATCTTGAGAGTTTGAGGAGTGCTAATTCTTGCCAATGCATTACAAGATATGGTCATATTCATTTCTTCTTTCTCTGAGGTTGTTTCTTGGTGTATATCCTACTCTTTTTATGTTTCTTGTTCCTTTTATTCCTCCTCTTCACAATCTTTGTAGAATAATTTCTTCTCAGCACACTTGTCAACTTTAGTGTATTTTCTATTAGAACCGTAACAAAGCCCTTTTTATCCTTTTTCTTCTAATTATTGTGGTGTCAAACTTGTAGGTTTTGGAAGGGTAGGAGCAAAAACACTTCCATCTTTATAGTCATGAATGGTAGGCTTCCTTGTTTCCATAATTTTTCTTTCAATTTTTCTTGCCAACCTGAATGTCTTCTCGAATGAATCAGGTTCCCAAAGCTGAACCTCATGTTGGATGTTATCCTTTAAAGTCCCTATGAAGACTTCAATGTTGTACTTCTCTGGAATATCATTAACCCTTATATTGAATTTTTGGAAGTCTTCAATGTGCTCTGCCATTGAACCCTTTTGTTTGAAATTTAGCAGTTGGCTAAAGAAGGTGTTTCTCTTTGTATCCTCATAATGTGCTATCATTTCCTCCATAAAAATGGACCAAGTGATAAATTGTTTACAAGAGCAAAGCCATCAATACCATACAAACTGATTGGGTTCTAAATATAAAATTGCAATACGTACCTTTGGTGTGTTTTTCACATTATGGAGATCACAATATTGCTCCATCTATAGTATCCATGTTATGGGAACCTTTCCATCAAATTTCTTCATATATATCTTTGGAATATGGTGGGTCTTCAATACAACATTATATTCTATGAAATCATAATTAACATTTATTTTTTTCCTCATCATGAGTTTCCTCTACTACCTTTTCGCCATTCGGAAGCCTCTCTTGTAGCAACTTTGTTCCACCTTCCATGTCTTTCTTTAAATATTTTATGTTTTCTTTGACTTTTTTCTTCTATACTATCAATATTAGCTTTCATGCCATAGATAAAATTATTTATCGTAGCTTTGATCACATTCTTCAAATCATCCATCCAATTCTGCTTACTAGGTGTTTCTATTTTCTTGATTCGATTCATTATTATTTTTCTTTTAGGAGCTCAATCTTGAAATGATTGTAACTTTGTGATTTCGGATCTCCAAGTTCTAAAATTCCATCATGTGGTATCACTCTGAGTTATATTTCCAACCCCACAAGTTTGATTGCGATTGGATTATCCAAGAAAGATTTATGACCAATCCCCCACGATGACCTTATTATAGAGTGGTTCAGTAGAGCGAACTTGTGCAAAGTTCCACGTGTCCTTGTTTCTACCTTCGGCCCTAAAAATGATACCCAAAAAACTATAGTCTGTCCTCTTTCTGTCACTTTTTACTAAATTTGAATCTGATTTTCAGAGACAAAGTTATGATGATTTTCCACTTGTTTGTTTGAGATGGAATTTGGGAGCCTGCAAAAACCCTAAATTCCTCAACTCATATCTATGAAAATATAGTGATACAAGATCTCAAATTCAAACATGAGGTTAATCAGGATTTTAGCTCAAATGGGTTTTAATTTTAGCTTCTGAAGCTTCATAGAAACAAATTTATATTGACAATTCCATGATGGCATGTTTGAAGCAGAAAAGCCCTAGAATCCAAAGGTCTGATACCAAATGTTATGCAACCAAATCACAAAATAGAAGAATAAATAGATCAATGACTTCAAAATAAGCCTCTTCAACAGGGGAACCTCCTTTACATTACAGAAATGAACAATTCTTCAATCATATTGTATGACAAGGCCTTATTTCTATAAATAGGAGTCTAAGGGGTCACAATATAATCAGAGCTGACATAACAATAATATTGTAAGGGCACAACAATAAAAATAGTGGGCTTGTATGGGGCACAATAATACAATAAGGAGGTTTCACTAATAACAATAAAAGGCTACATTAGTAGTATAGGGACCTAACACTAAGGACATGACCATTCATAAAAAGACATTTGCCTTATGTATATAAGTAGGTTGTCACCCTCATTTCTAATAATTTATGAAATTCGTTTATATATTATTAAATATACAATTACTTGTCCTACAATGGATGTATTTATCTTCAAAGTATTCTGAAGATTATTACTGCATATAAGGACTATATTTGTTACATTGGTATCAAAACATTCCTCTGAATATATGAACTTTGTTCATAACATTGGTATGAGAACATTCATCTTGGTATATGAACTTTGTTCATAACATTGATATCAAATGTGTTCAATCATATGGCCACTCAACTTCTTCATAGATCGAGTATAGTCTGGCCCTTGGCCATCAACCTTCCATCAACTTTGTTTTCGGGTGATTGAAACATTTCGCTACACAGTGTGGAGGTTCTCAATTTCACAGGTTTCACCCACAAGCCTTTGGCCAATTAAAAAAAAAAAAGACTTCTATACAAAAAAAAAAATAATAATATTATATATAATAAATATATATATATATATATAATATAATATATATATAATATATATAAATTATATATAATATAATATATAATATATATATATATATTGAAAAAAAAAGAGAGAAAGATTTAAAAATATAAATTAAAAAACATATATATTAAAAAAATAAAATACACGAGAAAAAATCTTAAAAAAAAATTAAAAAAAAGTTTTTTTTTACCAAAAGTAAAAAAGAAAAAATTATTATTATATGAAAAATATATATTACAAAAAGTATATTTAAAAAAAATAAAAGTAAAATTAAATGAAAGATAGGGCTACACAGCGCTAGCCGAACCTATCAGTGCCCAATGAACGTCATGTTCTACAGCCATCGACTCCCCGATTACCATGAATGTCACCCATCCCCGTCGCTGCCATGCCTATTCAACAATTCAATGCGCATTGTGTTGTCTCGAGTTTTAAGCATAATTTAAATCATAATCTATATGAATTTATACATTTTTCGATCGTTTCTTTCTATGTCAAAATATGCTTTGAATTGCTTGGAAAAAAATTTGGTGGTCAGAACCCTGATCCAGTGTTGTGATCTATTGTTGTTGTGGCTTCCATATCAAAATTTGCCATACATGTGATATTCGAGCCACTTGAGCCAATACGATAATAGGGAGGGTGGTTAAAGGTCATGACTATTGAGTGTGCCTTTCACGATCCATTCTGCCAATATTCACACCCTTTCCAACCTTGCAATAATGGTTGACTATGTTATTCCAAAAATTGGTCATGCTCATAAATTGAGTAAATTAAATGAAACTTGTATGTGAGTAAAATATAACCTAAAGAGTGGAATATAAGGATATTTGCATAAGGAAAGCATATAAAGTGGGTATCAAAATGTGAAAAGGCACTCACTATATATATTTTTTCCAAAGAAAAGATCAAACTTTTTATTAATTGAAATAAAAAGTTACATAGTATGTGTTAAGCATTCATTTTTGCTATATGATTTGTAGATCATAGAGCCCACAGGATGTAAGATATACTATCCTGTCAAAGAAACATGAAAAGAGTTGTTCCTGAAATCAGGAAAACAACAATAAGAGAAAATATGATCCAACTAGCCTATGCTTTCCTACCCTTCTTCTTCTCCACTCTTCGCCAACCTCCAGTGTTGTGAGTGGTATCGATAATGGCAAGCTATTTTTCCATTGTATTCGTTGGTTGTTCTTTGTCAGATTCCAAACCTTCGGAGCCGTGAGTTCGTTTGATGCCACTTACTTCCAGCTGAGATTCTTGTTGTTGTTCCATATTGTTATGCCCCAAGTTAGTCTCTTGGGTCTTTTCTTCCTGTATGTTTTCTTGTCCTATTTTCTCACCTGTAGATTCTGTCTTCAATTCCTCTTCTTCTAGCGGTTCAGTATGCTACCAACCTTTGGGTTTTTTTGTTGTTTTAGCCAGCGGACAGGCATAGTGGAGGTGCCCTGTTTGGAAGCATCTGCGACATATGAATACTGTGTTTTCATAATCAAGCAGTTGAGTCCACAGTGAATTATTAAAATTTAATGTGATATGATCTGGTAGTCCTTGACTCAAGTCCACTTCTACGCATATTTTGGTAAAAGTGAAGATTCCCCGAGTAGTCCTATCTTCATTTGATTTTAGGAACTTCCCTAGGAGTTCCCAATGGCTATTAAAACTTTGTGATGCCAAAAATGTAGTGAGAGGTTATGTAGCCTTACCCAAACTAGCATTGTTGAAACTACCATGGTATTGGCATCGAAATCCAGGAACCAGGGTGTGATGAAGAGGCCAGCATTGCCCCAAAACCAAGGCCCCTGATTGATGATGTTATCTCGTTCTCGTTTTGTGTTGAATCTCACTATGAAAAACCATTTTGGGCATAAATAAATTTCATTGTTGGGTGACCATGTGGAGAAGATCCATTGATGCAGTACATCAAACTTTGTCCAAAAACCATTAAATCTATAGATAACAGAATTTTGGGCTAAATCTGTGTATAGATTAGTTACCCCAGGAAAATATACTGTAAGCATTGGAGATTCCGGCTTCTGTTCCACAATGTAAGGGCCTGGTAGTTCTGATGTTGGTGCTGGTTTTTTTTGCATGTGTTCCTTTCCTTTGACTGTATCACGAAAAGGGCCTGCAGTTTTAGAGCTGGCTCCCTTGCATTCGCCTCGCAGTCTCAGATTTAGTATGATGGTTGAATCTTTGGTGAGGCCATAGTCCTAAACCGTGTGCTTATCCTATAGACTGTATCCTATGTATATCAGATTTTGGTATGTTGTTGGGGTTCCTATTTTTATCTAGATCTCCTTTTTTAACTCCTTAATGCTCATCCTCTTGTTGATCTGTATGCAATAATGTTTACCTCCTACCGATATGATAAAAAAATGTATCAGATCTTCCTCCATACCTGGTGGATCCACATTGTCTAGACCTCGATCAGTTGGATCTGCCTTCTGTGTTTGCCCAAGAGCACCACAAGGTTTGGGAAGTCTGTACCCTGTTTTCTCCTATTCAAGTTGGCCGAGGTTGTTTTCCAGAGGCCCAAAAAACCCCGCCACTACATCAAGGGTACCTGCTTTCAATAAGATAGACCAGCCCTTTGAGATGGCCACTTTTGCTGGGTCCCTTGTAGCCCTTGGCTTCCATTCATTTACACAAAACCTCGTCTATCTAGATGAAGACCGGGACGTAGTACGCCACTCATCCCCTATCCGCTCTTGCGTAGTCTTTTGGGCGACAGATCTACTGCCAGGGTTTAACTCTGGCTGCTTTGGTTAATGCAGTTCAATGTCAATGGCACAGGTCATCCTAGAAACCCTAGCCATCTCCTCGTGCCCTTCCTCTATGGAAATATGTTGGCAATAGTTTCTTGGCCTCACTCACTATATATATTCAAGAAAGAGAAAAAAAATTAAAATTAAAAAAAATGGGCTCATTTAGTAAAAGATAATACCTTAAAAAAATTATAAGGTATTAAGGAAACAATTGTGTAGTTATAAGGTAAAATGAATAAATTATTATACTCCTAAAAATTTCATAAAGAGGGTATTTTTGAAACTGTTGAGGAGAAATATTTAAAGAAAATAAAGGTTATTGAAGATTTTTTTTCTTATGTGTACGTCGTCCATCAAATCCAATCACCTCCTTAATTTTTCAAGGAGAATTAACGTAAATTTACACCAAGTTGAAACGTGGTGATTTTTACCATGAGATAGCACAATTTAAGGTGGATTAGGAAAATATGTCCTAACAACCCTAAAATCACGATTTTAATTAAAAAGGAACTGTTTATTTGGGTAGCATCGAATGTGCTCTACTGATGAAAATTGGTGGAGCAGCTGGAGAACATGAGATCTCCAAGACCCAGAAAGGGTTTGGGTAGAATCTAACTGGTTTGGGAGATATTAAAATAATTAATATTTTTATGGAAGTTACCCCTGGCAAAGATACTGTAACCATTGGAGATTCTGGCTTCTGTTCCACAATGTAAGGACCTCGTAGTTCTAATGTTAGTGCTGGTTTTTTTTGCATGTGTTCCTTTCCTTTGATTGTATCATGAAAAGAGCCTGCAGTTTTAGAGATGGCTCCTTTGCATTCACCTCGTAGTCTCAGATTTAGTATGATGGTTGAATCTTTGGTGATGCCATAGTCCTAAAGCGTGTGCTTATCCTATAGACTGTATCCTATGTATATCAGATTTTGGTATGTTGTTAGGGTTCCTATTTTTATCTAGATCTCCTTTTTTAACTCCTTAATGCTCATCCTCTTGTTGATTTGTATGCAATAATGTTTACCTCCTACCGATATGATAAAAAATTGTATCAGATCTTCCTCCATACCTGGTGGATCCACATTGTCTAGACCTTGATCTGTTGGATCCGCCTTCTGTGTTTGCCCAAGAGCACCACAAGGTTTGGGAAGTCTGTACCCTGTTTTCTCCTATTCAAGTTGGCCGAGGTCATTTTCCAGAGGCCCAAAAAACCCCGCCACTGCATCAAGGGTACCTGCTTTCAATAAGATAGACTAGCCCTTTGAGATGGCCACTTTTGCTGGGTCCCTTGTAGCCCTTGGCTTCCATTCATTTACACAGAACCTCATCTATCTAGATGAATACCGGGACGTAGTAGGCCACTCAGCCCCTATCCGCTCTTGCGTAGTCTTTTGGGCAACAGATCTACTGCCAGGGTTTAACTCTGGCTGCTTTGGTTAATGCAGTTCAATGTCGGCGGCACAGGTCATCCTAGAAACCCTAGCCATCTCCTCGTGCCCTTCCTCTATGGAAATATGTTGCCAATAGTTTCTTGGCCTCACTCACTATATATATACAAGAAAGAGAAAAAAAATTAAAATTAAAAAAAATGGGCTCATTTAGTAAAAGATAATACCTTAAAAAAATTATAAGGTATTAAGGAAACAATTGTGTAGTTATAAGGTAAAATGAATAAATTATTATACTCCTAAAAATTTCATAAAGAGGGTATTTTTGAAACTGTTGAGGAGAAATATTTAAAGAAAATAAAGGTTATTGAAGATTTCTTTTCTTATGTGTACGTCGTCCATCAAATCCAATCACCTCCTTAATTTTTCAAGGAGAATTAACGTAAATTTACGCCAAGTTGAAACATGGTGATTTTTACCATGAGATAGCACAATTTAAGGTGGATTAGGAAAATATGTCCTAACAACCCTAAAATCACGATTTTTAATTAAAAAAAGAAACTGTTTATTTGGGTAGCATCGAATGTACTCTACTGATGAAAATTGGTGGAGCGACTAGAGAACATGAGATCTCCAAGACCCAGAAAGGGTTTGGGCAGAATCTAACTGGTTTGGGAGATATTAAAATAATTAATATTTTTATGGAAGTTCCTAAGTCTAAACTTAGGAAAAATAAAATATTAATGTGAATGAATATAAAACTAGGTTAGAATGGTCCAAAAGTCATGGATGTAGCGAAATCTAATCTTAGTCATTGATTGAAGATTTAATCTTGGTTGTTGATGGGCCAATGAGAAAAGTATAAGAGGAGGCTTGAGGGTGAGTTGGAGAACACACCGAGAGAGATCAAGAACTCGATTTTCTGGGGTAGGGTTTGCTGAGGAAATTGAGTGAGTGATATGAGTTGTAGCTGAGGGGTAGTAAATACATAGCAGAGAAATAGAGTTAGTACTTGGAGGATCAGTGCAAAAGCCAAGAGAGGTTGATGCAGAGCAACCCAGAGACCATGCAGAGCTAGCTAAAGGCCATGCAGAGCTAGCCAGGAGCTATACAAAGCCAGAGAGGGCCAACGTATGATGTGTAGAGGTTCTAGAGGCCGATGCAGAGCCTAGAGAGGCTTACGTTGGATCAAAGAGACTGACGCTAGGCCTAGAGGTAGCACTGAGACATTTTTCATGGGACAGACTGGAGTTGGAGAGTCGGATAGGGTGACACAGCCCCTATCAGTGTGATGCAGAGTAGTAGAAGCTAAGTTGTTGCAGTGGGATCATTCATCCGGTGATTTACCCAAAATATCTGTCTCTGAATTAGAGGTACTACTGTTGAGGGCATTCTCTATTGGGTGAGCCATTTCTGGTACCCAGGTTGTATTCTGAAAACTGTATAATAATAAAACTCTTTGAATAGCTACATCAGTTTTCCTGCAATGGGTTTGTTCGGGGACATTAGTCCAAAAACAATAGTGTCACTTGTGTGCTTGTTTACTTTGAGTTGATGATCTATATGTTTGATATTGTACTTTTATTTATTTTCAGTATTTACATGGTAAATAACTTGTTAAGTAATTGAAAAATTAGGAAGAAATAAATTAGATAGTACAGGAGGAATTTATAACGGGTTAAACTTAGAAATTCCAACATGGTATCAGAGTGTGGTTGCAGAATACAAGATAATTGAAGGCATTAGCTGAGTAGCACAGTAGCAGTAGAAATAGTTGTCTCGAGTGACAGAAGTTGTTCCTAGCAGAAAGCAGTAAAGAAGGGGTCACACAAAGGGCTTGCATCATCAATTCGAGCTAGGAGGAGGATCAGCACTGAGGCAGAGAGGAGTAGGCCTGACCTATGCAATCCTCAATCATCTTTCTCAAATAGGACAGATCAACATTATAGCCAGGAGGTGCAGATTATGGTGGTGCAAGGATTGCGCAGAGCCTAGAGGCTCTAACCTTCATATTATTGGGGCATAGGAGGCTGTGGGTAAGTTGCGAAGTGAAGTTGGTGGGGTACTGTGGTTAGAACAATACCTAACAGGGAAAAACCAAGGAGGAGGGAGTTGTCGGTGAGGAATTCTAGCCAAGAAATCTAGATAAGTGGTGTTGATGCACAAATGATCAAAGTGGGGCATCTCAACATTGGCATAGTGATTTCTAGAAGGTAAATCGAGGCTCAGAGGGAGTCAAACTGAGAACTTCCAAACAGGAACTTGAGAGACTCAACAGGAGTTGACCAGAGGACTTCCAGGAGGGAAGTAGAGAGACTCAAAAGAGTCGAAATAGGAGCAGCGAAATGGCATTGAATGGGATAAGATATCAGGATAGACTGGACGAAGCTTCAAACTTTGTAGTCTGGAAGGCTAGGATCTTGTCCATTCTAGACAGGTATCGCATCAAGCACTTCGCTTTGAAAACAATAGTGATCCCAATTGACCCAGCTGAAAGTGAGAAGTATGAAGAGGCAATGGTCAGGGCTAAGTGCATCATTCTTGATAGGGTCAAGGATCATGTGGTACCACATATCACTGAGAAGGGCACAGAAAGTGAGATGTGGGATGCTTTGAAGAATTTGTATCAGCATACTTCTGTGCAAAGGAAGATGCTTCTAGAAAATCAGTTATAGTCATACTAGATGTAGAGGGGTGAGTAGATAGATATATTTCTTGGGAGATTGACAGAGATCCGGGATCAGCTAACTTCCATATGGGCCATGCCCAGTGATGAGATGTTGGTGAGTACCACATTGAATGCAGTCTCAAAGGATTGGGATGTATTTGTCCAGAGTTTACTGGGCAGGTCGAGTGTTTTAGATTGGGAGGAACTATGGGCAGCTCTTTGTCAAGAAGAGATCAGACAACTGACCAAGGTGAGAAACAATGACAAGGGGGTCAGAATCAAGAAGGAGGAAGAGGAGGATGATGCCCTCGAATCTGCGAGAAAGCAAGAGAAACAGAAGAAGAAGGACCTCTCCAAGGTCAAATGCTTCCACTATGGGGCACTGGGTCACTATGCAAGCCAGTGTCCAAGGAAGAAGAGAAAGGGAGAGGCTTTTGAGACCAAGGCAATGCCAAGGAGGGTGGTGAATAAGTGGAGACAGATGACAACTATGCCATGAGTGTTGATGCGCCACTTGAGAGGAAGTGGGGAGACATCGAGCTGTAGTCAGACAGACTATAGATGATGAAGGGCAGGATCCTTGAGGTACCTAACCTCTTGGATTATACTTGGCTACAGGAGCCCTGAAGAGGAGTAGCAGGATTGGCAGGTATCAGTAGAAATGGATGTGAATGAAGCAACAGAGAATGCTATAGTGTAAGAGTCCCAAGACAATGTGAGGCAATAGTGCAGGATACATGGAGTTCTTGCAGCAGTGTAGAGATCAGTAGAGGGAGCATTTACCAGTGACAAAGGGAGATTTAACATTGGGAGTGTTTCTAGCCTGACAGAGATGTTAGAATTGGGAGGATCAGTTACTTACTTCTGAGTAACTGAGTTGTAGTGCAGCAGTTAACAGTGGTAGTGCTATTGGCAGCATGATGCAACTTTATGAGAGTGGACATAGTGCAGAGGTAGTTGTGGTAGTAGCAGGGCCATGGGTAGTAGTACATGATACAACGGTGTGGAGGATGTTGGGTGGGGAGGCCTAGCATTAGCACAGGGACAAATGCTAGATGATCAGGGCGATACTCAGTGAGGAGTATTGCTACAACATAATCCTCGATAAGAGGGAGTGTTGATTTGGGGTAGCATTGGATGTGCTCTAGCCATGGAAATTGGTGGAGAGGCTAAAGCACATGAGATCTCCAAGATTAGGAAAGGGTTTGGGTAGAATCTAACTGGTTTGGATGACATTAAAATAATTAATATTTTTTGTGGAGTTCGTAAGTCTAAACTTAGGAAAAGTAAAATATTAATGTGAATTAATATAAAACTAGGTTAGAATGGTCCACAAGTCATGGATCCAACCAAATTTAATCTTAGCCATTGATTAGAGACTTAATCTTGCTCATTGATGGACCAACGAGGAAAGTATAAGAGGTGGCTTGAGGGTTAGTTGGAGAACACACCAAGAGAGATCAAGAAATCGATTTTCTGGGGCAGGGTTTGATAAGGAAATTGAGTGAGTGATCTAAGTTGCAGCTGAGGGGTAGTGAATACACAACAGAGAGGTAGAGTTAGTACTAAGAGGATTAGCGCAGAAGTTGGGAGAGGTTGACGTAGAGCCATGTAGAGGCCACGTAGAGGCAGCTAGGAGCTACGCAGAGCTAGAGAGGGCTAACGTATGAGACGGAGAGGCTCCATAGGCTAACGCTAGGCTAGAGAGGCAGCACTGGGAGATTTTTCATGAGACAGATTGGAGCTAGAGAGCTAGATAGGGTGATGCAGTCCCTATCAGTGTGACGCTGAGCATCATAAGTTGCATTGTTGTAGTGGGATCATTCATCCGATGATTTAGCTGGAATATCTGTCTCCGAATGAGAGGTACTACTCTTGAGGGAATTCTCTGTTGGGTGGGCCATTTCTGGCACCCAGGTTGTATTCTGAAAACTGTATAATAATAAAACCCTTTGAATAGCTGCACCGGTTTTCCCACATTGTGTTTTTCCGAGGACATTAGTCCAAAAACAACGGTGTCACTTGTGTGCTTGTTTACTTTCAGTTGATGATCTGTATGTGTTGATATTGTACCTGTATTTATTTTCAGTATTTACATGGTAAATAACTTGTTAAGTAATTGAACAAGTAGGAAGAAATAAATCATATAGTACAGGAAGGATTTCTAACAAGTTAAACATAGAAATTCTAACAAAAACTAAGAAAGGTATATTATTTTAAAAAAATTAAAGGGTTATTATTAAAAAAATATTTAAAATGTTGAATAAAGATATAAAGTTTGATTTAATAAAAGTATTATAAAAGTGATTTTAGAAAGGAATTCAAGAAAAACAAATAATATCAAAGGAAAGAGTATTTGAAGCTTTTAATTTTTATGATAATCATCAAATACAAGAAATTAAAAATGGCAAAGGAAGATTTCCCTATAAAGGTCTTTCAATCCCATATTATAGATTAATTGCATTAAAAAGGAACATATAAGAGAAAAAAGTAAATATCGTTATCAATACAAGCAATGATGAAAATTACATAAATATTAATCTGGCAATTCAACTATTAATTTCAGAAACCAATGTAGGCAAAACAACATTAAATCATTATGAGTACATATCTCAATTCTTTTTGTAACTATATATGACAGAGGTTGACATAATTCTTAGTCAACCTTGGTTTAAAGAATTAGGTACATTCATTTTAAACACAGAAAAAAATTGATGTTTCCTAATAAAGGAAAAATGATTGCATTCTCAGACATTACAATGAACTTAGAATTAATAATGCCCTCATCAAAAGACTTTAAATATGTTACGAAAAGAATCAGAACATAATATCAAAAAATAAAAAAGCACTTGAGGAGGTCCTATCCAATGAAAATGATGAAAATATTCATTTAAAAGATCATATCCAGAAACTACTTGCACGTGTCAAAAATTGTAAAACTAAGAAGCATAAGTTAAAACAAGAAAATGAAAGTTATGACAAGAAGTGCAACGAAAGTCTACTGGGAAAAGAAGAGGAAAATTTATGCTTAAAAGACCTTAATCGATGGTTATTAGAACAAATCAAGTGTTTAAAATACGAAAAGATGGAATGCTAAAATAAATTTAACTTAGAATGTGAGGAACTCTCACATCTCAAAAATCATAATGAGAGTCTACTCACTGAAATTAAGAAACTTAGAAATTATAAGAAATCATTGAACAACAAAATAAAAGAATTTATCACAAAATAAATGTCAAATTCCTCAATCCAAGTTCAAGAGAAATGAATAAATATCGATCCAGTGAATATCACAACTCAAGCAAAAAACAAACAAGTTGAAGAAAAGACACACTCAAATGTTGCAGTTCAGATGATGAACATTCCAAGTGAAGGTTATATAACCAACTCAACAACATCGTCACCTAAAGTAAATTAGAATATTACCACACATATGATAAAGTAAAGATAAACCAAAAGAACTCCTTATCTACATCTGAATCACAAGAATATACATCTCAATCAATCTATGAATCTTTATCACTTGTAAAATAAACAACAAACTTATGTTCTGAAGAATACTAAAGTTTGCACAAGTCAGTCTAGTGATAATAGTTCATTACAAATTTCTAGTAGTCAAAATATTCCACAAAATATTGATTTAGGATGGTGAAATCCCTTAGTTTGAAAATTTATTTATCACTTAGAGGATCATATCTTCTTGTGTCAACAAACATGGCAGTTACAAGAAAAGAATACATTCGAAACAAGAAAAGAGATCAAGATTTTTTATCAGTAAACTTTAAGGAGAACAATTTTGGAAAAGGAAGACATGTTATGAATAAAATATAGATATAAATATGTAAATAATAATAATAATATACACATCATAAATAATGGTTAATTAGTGATTAGTTAATGAAGATGTGTGTCCCTAAGGACATGATCGTTTATAAAAGGAAACTTGCCTAGGGTATATAAGAAGGTATTCAACCTCATTTATAATCATCTTAGTAATTATTCTTATATAGTATTCAATGTAAAATTACTTGTCCTACAATGGATGTCTTTGTCTTTGAATTATTTTGAATATTATTACTGTATATTCAATCTATGTTTGTTACATTGGTATCATAACATTCATCTGAGTATATGAACTTTGTTCATAACAGTGTTCTGATGCATTGATTTGAAATGATCATATGTTAAATGGAAGTAGAATTTACTAATGCCAACAGTGAACTGAATGTTAACTTAAAGTGCTTTAACCATGAGAACTACCTGAAAATGAATGAATTGACAACATAATTGAAACATAAGAAAGATGCAAATAGAATTAAAAAAATTAAAACATAGCCATACCAGACAGCAAGATTGATTACAGAGTTTGTCCTTGATGGACTACGTCTCAACGTTTGCTTTCAAGATGGGCGACTGCTTTATTAGGATGGAATCCGTGGAGGTTGATTACATAGCAAATTAACCAGACTGATTGTGCACATAGGCACCTTTGGTCACTGTCACAAGAAATCTCTTGAATTATCTTTTTGATGCATGACTCGGTTCCAATTCCAACTCGTGATGCTTATGTTACACTAAAAACAAAATAGCCTATATCCTCTATAATTTTCATACAAAACTCAAAACCACTTGTCCCTCTCTTCAAAGCACCAAACTGCGTTTATAACCCTGCAAATGCATTTGAACTCCTTCATGCCAAGTATAGGAATGAACTAGTTTACTTTTAGGGGTTAAATTAGGTTTTATGAGTTAATGTTACATGGCCTAGGTGTAATTACAAACACCCAAAATAGCATATAAAAACCCACTTTTAGACTTTGGATTAGCCCGAATCTATTAGCGGTTAGCTAAATGGGCAGAGGAGGTGACAGCACATGTGAACACCGTTAAATAACCTATGGTTATAGCTTGAGTAGTTTCGTTGACTCTTTTTCGAAATGGTGACAGTTGGCAGTTAATCCGACCAGTTCACATGTCAGCAGTTCTGATGACTATTTCGGCGCTACGTTTAACCTCATGGTTTTGACACTATGGCAGCTATCTCCACCGCTCACATGACAACAGTTATGTGGATTCTCTGCGCGGTTAGGCTCTGTTGTTTGAAAATCCCGACAACTTATTCCCCAACTAATTACATGCCCCATTTTCATGGCCCCACTATGATTGACCCTGCGGTTCGGGACTGTTATATGGGTTTTGTATTGTTTTATGGTTTATCACATTGTAATGTATTGAAATGACTGGAGAGGGTTTGTAGCATAGCTTTAATGCATTTTAGTGCATGGATTTAGGAATAGGTTAGGGTTTAGGTGTATTAGGTTTTACATTCTTGTTCCTTAGCTTTTTATGGCTAAGACTTAGGCTTAGGTTTTAGTCCTTAAATAATTTTGTTCTAAAAAACCATTTACAAAAACATTTCACAAAATGACATTTGAAACAAACATCACATGAAGACAACCCATGTTGACAAAGAAACCCTACATAACGGATGACAAACCCATGTCGACGACCAAATCCTATGAGATGGACAACAAACCCATGTCAATGACCAAATCCTCCGAGACAGATGACAAACCCATGTCGATGACCAAATCCTGCCGGAACTGACCACAACCACATGTCGACAACTAGGTACAAAACCATATCATCATGAAAACCATATCAACTATTGACATTACTGAACAATTATAACATTACTGTCAAAGCTGAAGATACCATACACTCAATGCTGACAATGAATCTGGCAAAGCTGATAAAGTTCAAAACCTCATCAACCAATGATCATTTGATGATCACTTCGATGTTGAACTACTAAAGACTTCGCTCATGCTCGATTGACAAGATCCTCCTAGATCAATCCTCTCCACTTGAAAGCTTTTGGACCACAAAAGTTGGACTAGACAGATAGCAGGTGAGGGTAGAGCTCCCTCACTTTCCACCTTGCTCTGATGATGTACCAATACATTCGATCAACCACTTGAAAGTGATGACCCTGATGATGTTGATCATGGCACATTTTGAATTTGTGAACTGTTTCATCCATCTGTAGTATGCACAACTTGCGAAGATGGTCAAAAAATCTATTATGAACATGGCAATTGACTTCTTCCCATGAAGTACCATGAGTTTCATAAACATCTTTGAAAATAGTCTCTATAGGATATTGTTCAATACCATTAATATGTACTAATAATATATATTGTGGAATAATAAAGAAAATCAAAGACATTCTTGACATCATACTAGATACTTGATTTGATATACTTTCTGGATTTTTTATTACTAAGTGAACTTGTTGCAATAAACCCATCAAACTGTAATATGAAAACTTCTACAACTTAGTTTGATTTTGAAAGTATTGAAGTGGTTGTTTATTTTTTTGAATCGCTATTTCCTTATTCATTAAATGATGTTTCCATTGATTAGCATTTTCCCTTGATACATAAGTTTCCCTTAGATGTATTGGATACTTTGAAACTGCTTTAGAAAAGGCTTTGATATGAAAACAAATGGGCCTCCTCTCCACTTGAAAAGAGGCTTTCAAATTGTTTAAAACATGAAATGGTGATAGAATACAAGGGAAATTTAACACTGACTTTCCTGAATACTAACCTGCATCCCTGTAACTTATAACTTCCAAACTTGGACTGAATTGATTCATTCTGACATTAGGAAGAGGAGATTTAGGCATCAACTATAACTCATGTTATATTCCCCGCTTATGAGTTAGATGTTTGGTTTCTTTAAATAGAAGTGTAAAAGTTTCTACCCTTTGATCAGACTATCTTTAAGCTAAGACTCATAACCTAAACAAACATCCTGTTGATTCTTATGTTGTTCCTTTACACACATGATTCCAAATATCTATTTGAACTTATTAATCACTTCATCTCATTAGCAACAACTAAATTCAAGTCAGTTTTACTTTGATGTTCCCTGACAATAAATTGAACCCCATCTTTCTTAAGGTGATATTTATGCTCTCTTCTATAAAATACTACATCATGATCATAAAGATAAAGACTTCCTAAGACAACTCCACATATGTCTACTGGAACCACATCTAATTCCACTTCATCAATGTAATTAGTTGTAATGGAAAATCTTAATTGACATTGTTTTGTGACTTTTATCTAATATGATTTATTTAGCCATCCTAATGGGTAAGGTCTTGGATGATCCCATGTCTCCAAACCCAAGTTCTTAACTAAATACTCAAATATTAAATTGGCGTGTGATCCATTGTCAAACATTGTATCTATTTTTGTGTGCTTAGAAGTTATCCTTATGTTAAATAATTCAACTCTTTTATGCTCATTTCAAGGATTTATGTTTGATGAAGATGCAATAGTATTCGAACTTGAACCAGTGTCAAAAGTTTTATCTATTGAAACTATGGCAGATATCCTCCTTTCATCACTTGAATCAGAACCTAGATCTTGCTAGACTGCTACAATTGCATTCTTTTCATCCTTCTCTTTAAGGAACTTTTTGGGCTTAAGTACAGGATGAAGTTTCCAACACCTAGATTTGTCATGGTTGATTCTCTGGCAATGAGAACAAGTAGGTCTTTCCTTTTGAGCTGCCGCTGATTTTTTTCTCTTCGAATTGTTCTTTCCCTTATTGTCATTGGAATCCTTGATTTCCAACTCTTTAGATGATTGCGGTGAAAATTTGAATCGTCTACCACCTGATTTAATATGTATGCCTTGAACACACACCTCATCAAAATCATTAGGATTAAACATCAATAATCTATGCTGCAAATATGAATGTAAACTACCAATGTATTTTAACAAAATTTCACATGTATCCAATGAAATACCAAGCGCCAATTCTTTCTTTCTGAACTCTTGAGTAAACTCCTGAACACTCTGCCCTTTACCTTGCCTCAAATGTTGCTAATCAATAACAACTCACTACATGTATCCTAAAGGATAGAATTGTCCCCTAAGAGCTTTTAAAAACATAGACCATGAAGAGATGACTTTACCTTTTCACTTTACATCTATCTGAGTTTTACTTTCCCACCAGATTAAAGTTGTCCCCCCCATTCTAAGTGTAACTAACTCAATTTTCGTTTTATCATCAGAAATGTTCTGAATATGAGAATACAGTTCTAACTCCTTAATCCAGTTATCTAGATTTTCAGGATTCATTTCGCCATCAAAAATAGGTAACTCAAATTTTACATCAAGTTTCAAAAGAGATGTTTTCTTAGGTTTATTTTGTGTTTTAGATTCTGCATTGAAAGAAGAAGAAGAAGATGATGATGATGGAGATGATGGAGGTGAACGAGGTTTATCAACCTTACCTTTACCTTTATACTTCTTCGATGTCTTTGAAGAAGAAGTTGCATCTATCGCCTTCTTATCTTCATAAAGTTCTCCCAACATCTGTTGCATGCTTAAGAATGCTTGCTGAAGTTGTTCCTCACTCATCTTAGTTTCAAGGGTTTCACCTGCATCAAATCCTGTTATGGTTAGCTTATGAGTGACTCTTCACTTTCCAATCTTTAGATCAATCTCCTCGAGGATTCCTTCTCCACATTATGACTTTGACCTAGTTAACATTCATTGATAAATTCTACAAATTCAACCTGCTATAATATAAATTATATGATCTAAAAATGATCATATGTTAAATGGAAGTAGAATTTATTAATGCCAATAGTGAACTAAATGTTAACTTAAAGTGCTTTAACCGTGAGAACTACTTGAAAAGGAATGAATTGAAGACAAAATTGAAACATAAGCAAGATGCAAACAAAAGTGAAAATAGTAAAAACACAATGATACCAGACAACAAGATTGATTACGGAGTTCGTACCTAATGAACTACGTCTCCCGGACTGCTTTCAAGATGAGCAACTGCTTTATTAGGATTGAATCTGTGGAGGTTGATTACACAGAAAATTAACCAAACTGATTGTGCATGCAGGCACTTCTAGTCACTGTCATAAGAAATCTCTCTGAATTAGCTTCCATGCCTGTCTCGGTTCCCAATTCAGACTCTCGATGCTCCTATTACATTGAAAACAAAATAGCCTATATCCTCAGGAATCTGCATAGAAAACTCAAAACCACTCCTCCCTCTCTTCAAAGCACCAAACTGCCTTTATAACCATCCAAATGCATTTGAACACCTTCATGCCATGTTTAGGAATGAACTAGTTGAATTTTGGGGGTTATATTAGGGTTTATGAGCTAATGTTACATGGCCTAGGTGTAATTACAAATACCCAAAATAAGACATAAAACCCACTTTTAGACTTTGGATTAGCCTGAATCTTTTAGCGGTTAGCTAACAGGGTGGAGGAGGTGACAGTGCATGTGAACACTATTAAATAACCCACGATTATCGCTCTGGTAGTTCCCCTAACTGTTTGCCGAAACAGTGACAGTTGTCGGTTAATTTGGCCCATTCACATGTCGGTGGTTCCGATGACTATTTCGGTGCGACGTTTAACCCAACGGTTCCGACATAATGGCGGCTATCTCCACCACTCACATAACAACGGATATGTGGATTCTCTATGTAGTTAGGCTCTATTGTTTGAAAACCCCGACGGGTTATTCCCCAACTGATCACATGCCCCATTTTCATGGTCCCATTGCAGTTAACCCTTCGTTTATGGAATGTTATATGGGTTTTGTATTTTTTTATGGTTTACTACATTGTAATGTATTGAAATTACCTGAGAGGGTCTGTAGCATAGGTTTAATGCATTTTAATGCATGGCTTTAGGAATAGGTTAGGGTTGAGGTGTATTAGGTTTTACGTTTTTGTTCCTTAGCTTTTTAGGGCTAGGACTTAGGTTTAGGTTTTAGTCCTTAAATCATTTGTTTTAAAAAACCATTTACAACAAATTGTCACAAAGTGACATTTGCAACAAACATCACATGACAACAACCCATGTCGATAACCAAACCCTGCAAAATGGATGACAAACACATGTTGACAACCAAATCCTACGATATGGGCGACAAATCCATGTCGACGACCAAATCCTTGCAGAACTGACGATAACCACATGTCGACAACTAGGTACCAAACCATATCATCATGAAAACCATATCAACTATTGACATTACCAGACAACCATAACATTACTGTCGAAGCTAACGATACCGGACAATGAATAGTGATGACGAAACTGGCGAAGCTCATAAAGTTCAAGACCTCATCGACCAATGATCATGTGATGATAACTTAGATGTTGAACTATTGAAGACTCTACTCATGCTAGACTGACAAGATCCTAGTGGATCATGCATCCACTAATTTAGTAAACATAGTACCTTTAGGACAATGTACCAAGAAATTTAGAAGAGTCATACCCTTCTTATATGTCTAACCGTCATACATCACTATGCATCCAAACACGTCCCATGTTTGTTTCAAATCCACTAATCTAGAATTGATATCTTTCTTTTCTGCTTGAAGGATTGACCCCCACAATTCCTCATACGTAGCACTTTTGTACCCTGGGCCCATAATAACAATAACATCACACATTGACTACCAAAATGGATTGTTTTTTGTGATTCTTAGAGGTAAGTCGCTCAAGAAAATATACCTCCCCATAACTATATCTGCTTCTTTCTTCTTCATTTTAACATCTGATTTTATCGAAGGTTGTGCTCCATGTCCGGTTCGTGGAACAAAAAAGGATGACCTCCCACTCTTAGTAACATTAATACTAGTAAGTGTCGTTGTGGAGCCCCTCCCACTACACTTAGCCTCAAATTCAGAGGAAAATATCCCGAAAGATCTTCTGCATGTTTATCCTTGTTTATTTTTTCCTCTTCTTTCTTTCTGTCTTTTCCATCAATTGCTTCAAGAGATTTTTGTATAAGTTCCACACTATATTCCGTACAAAGCCTGACATCATATCCCGATGGTATTTCAATTGTGTAATCCATGTTGTCATCTTGTCCCCACACAATTTCCATGTTAGGTATACTCGATTTGTCCCACCATCAAGTTCGAGTACTCCCAAAATGGGTTCAAGGGCTTTGAAATATTTGTAGTGGATTAATTCAAACCTAGGGCACCAAAAAAAACAAAAAATTAGCTTTAAACCCTCATACACAAAAAATAATAGCCACCTCATTTAAAAAAATAAAAATTTTATTACATTATTTGTAATGAAAAATAGAAATAAAATGGTGGATAAGAAAGTTTAAAAAAATGGACAAAACCCGTTCATTCGTTCATGGGCATCAGAATCATAACAAATAAAAAAAAAACAAAGAAGCAAAATGTTACTAGGCAATAAGGGAAACAAGCATAACCCTAAATCTATGAAAAAAGTCATTAACATAAGTGTTCAATGAAATTTGTCACACTTTGAATGATTTTTTATCGAAAAAAACTTGGTTGGTGATGATATTGATGGTTTGAACCTCAATTCCTCCTTGAAAACCACCACAAAGCTCTTCCCCCTCCTTTTCTAAGACTAACAAAACAAAATAAGTAAATCAAAATCAAAATTTTGATTTTGTGGTTTGAATCTCAATTCCTCCTTGAAAATCACCACTAAACTCTTCCCCTTCCTTCTGCCAAACTAACAAAGCAAATTAAATAAATAAAAGTAAAATTTTTGATTTTGTAGTCACTGCGGCATAAATTCACCGTAGCTTCATATATTACCAAGATATCGCTGATATTTTGGAAATATCCAGATATTTTGAAAGAAGAAAATATAATCGGCCATATCTCATTTTGCAGCGATATTATCTACACTCGTTTATAAAACATTATATATACTGGTTGTTTATAGTACATTGTGTTAGTACATTATAAAAACTGGTGGTTTATAGTATATTATGAATACATATTACTGCACTCAAAGATCGGATTACGAGGATGGAAACAATTACTGGTGATGAAAAGAAAATTGAATGCTTTAACTTTTCCGGCTCCCACTTGGCTTTTGGTTTTATTCATTTTTCGAAAGCCAGCTTTTTCATGCCTATGAAATGTTGTAGCAACATTTTCAGGATGACCAAGTACATTTACCTATTGTATTTCAGCAGATTATGGCTGCTGAATCGTTGTCATGGGTGCAGGCCTTAGTGTGGAACTAGCTGGTCCCACTGGAGGCATTTTATTGGAATCCAGTCATAGAATTGGGCTGAATTCTTATATCTGACCAAATCAAGAACTAAAATGAGCGTTGCAGTTGAAGCTGTGCCCACCAAGAATTGGTTCATAAAACAACAATTAGAGACCGAGACAATTTAGAGACAACATGTTCGCGTTTTGTAAGATGAAGCAGCAGCCACATCACGATTGTTTTCACACTTACGGAAAAGAAACTACCATCAGAGACGACATGGTTCATATAATTAGAAAAAGAAAAAGAAACAACAATCAGAGATATCGTTTAGAGATGACATGGTTCACTTTTTCTGGGCCTTTCGAGATTGGTATAGGCACAGGGGCAGACAAATTGAAAATTAAAATGACATTATCACTATTACCATTGCTTTTTAAAATACTAATGGTTATTGGCCATTTTTAGGTGGATTGCAGATTTTTATATAAGTATTTTTTGACTGTGACTATGTCCATCAGATTTCCAAATATTCCAAAAAAACTACAATCAACTCAAAGCTCATCGATAGTAATTTATCTATCTATTTGTCTGGGTTCCAGGAGGACCACATATGCTACTTAACGAGAGTAGAAAACCAATGAACATGGATGATGAATCATGAAAAGTCTACAAAATGGTGATATCTGTAATAAGTAATCGGTGGCATTGATGCCATTATTAAATATTGAATATTGCTGTGAGGACAGGTATCGTGGTCTCCATTAATGAATATTATTGTTGGAGACATGTCCGACCTCGGATGCCGACGTCCACACTTTTGGAATTAGGGCCTATAATATTATAATATGGGAGCCATACTGTATCTTCACTTTTTTTACTCTTATGATCGGGACTCCTCTCACGTCATGTCTCATATTGCACAAAATATACCGTGGTTTCGGTTTGTCAAAGGATATGACGATTTAGGGTTTCATGAAAACATTTGTCCGCAACCTGAAGCACCTGGTTGTTGCACCAGATCTGCAGGCATACACAAAGATTATAGATGAGAGTGACAAAATGGGAGGATACAGTCATTTAAATTTTAATGTCGTAGAGATTTTTAATTTTTTATTCGAGTGATGTGAATAATGATATGAGTTGGTCGGTGATGATAAGAGTTATCCATATATTATCTTGTGTTAGAATCGTTAGTGATCCATTAATTCTTATGGAATGTTGTATGATTTTAGTGATTCAAAACCTTCCAAAAAAAATTATTGAACATTATTTTACCATGCATCAATCTTGAAATATGGTGCAATTTTAGACATTCTTGGAATTATTGTTGGATTTTTATTAGATGAGAATTATTTTATTAAACCACAA
>APFE030925878.1:0-19719 GCA_000404065.3 Pinus taeda | reverse complement strand
ACCATATGTTCAATTTCACTCTTTTGGACATAAGGATATCTGTACGGCCTGATGTTTGGAGGAACACTTCCTGGAATTAGATGAATAGCATGATCATGATCACACAAAGGTGGGAGACCTTTGGGAGTCTCAAATACCTTGGAATGATTGTCCAGGACTTTTTGGAGATCTGGAGAAATAGATGATTCCAATGTGGAAACATCTAGCGAACATAATTGTGCAATTACACCTCTTTGCTCCTTTTTTAGAAGCTTTGTCATGCCATTATAGCTGATTATCTTTCCTGGTTTCCCTGAAATACCCCTTAATTCAACTTCCTTTCCTTCCACAGAAAATTTCATGAAAAGTTCTTGAAAATTAAAAGCTATTGTACCCAAGGATTGTAGCCATTGGACTCCTAGTACAACATCAGCACCTCCCATTGTAATGGAAAGCATTGGGCTAGTCAATAAATATTCTCCCATGGATAGCTTGATATTATGGCACTTTCTAGAGCAATTTATTGTTCCTCCATTTACAATCATCACTTGACACTCTGGTGCTAGATATAGGAAGCAATTCAATTCTTTTGCTACCCTACAATGAATAAAATTGTGGGTGCTTCCTGAATCAATCAACACTATTACCTTTTTCTTCTTGATTTGTCCTTCTATCTTGATGGTTTGAGGAGTGGTCATTCCTGCCAATGCATTACAAGATATGGTCTTCATTTGTTCTTCATCTAGGCTTGTTCCTGGAGTATATCCTCTTCTTTTGACATTTATTGCTCATTTTCTTCTTCCTCCTCACAATCTATGTAGAATAATTTCTTCTCAGCACACTTGTGACCTTTAGTGTATTTGCTATCACAACTGTAACAAAGCCCTTTTGCTCTTTTTTCTTCCAATTGTTGTGGTGTCAACCTTATAGGTTGTGGAGGACTAGGGGCAACAACACTTCTGTCTTTATAGTTGTGAGTGGTATGCTTCCTAGTTGCCATAATTTTGCTTTCCATTTTCTTGCTAACCTGAATGCCTTCTCTAATGAATCAGGTTCCCAAAGGCGAACATCATGTTGGATATTATCCTTTAAAGACCTATGAACACATCAATCCTATGCTCCTCTGGAATATCTTTTACCCTTATGTTCAATTTTTGGAATTCCTCAATGTGCTCCATATTGGACCCTTTTGTTTGAGACTTATCAATTGGCTAAAAAAAGTGTTGCTTTTTGTATCCTCATAATGTGCCATCAATTCTTCCGTAAAAATTGCCCAAGTGATAAATTGTTTACGAGAGCAAAGCCATTGATACCATACAAACTGATTTGGTTCCAAATATAAAGTTGCCATACATACCTTTTGTGTGTTTTGCACATTATTGAGATCGAAGAACTGCTCCATCTATAATATCCATTAGTGCAACAATGACACAACCTCAACCAAGGCCATGGACCAATCCTGGAGCTATCGCAATGCTTGCACCTTTGAGTCAATTACCAGCTCATCCTAAAAAATGGTTACCAAAGTTTAATCCTAACATTGGTATATTAGCAAAAGAACATATAAACAATTTCATGTTGTTAATAAACTTGAATGGGGTAACAGAAGAAGACACTGTTGTTAGACTATTTCCATACACTTTACAAGGAGCAACTGGATCGTGGTATTTTTCATTACCACCAGGATCCATCAATAGATGGGATGCTTTTCAAGAGAAATTTTTAACCAAGTTTGGAGACGATAGGTCCACAACGAATTTGATTAATGATCTCTCCAGTCTAAAATCTGAATCAAAGGAACCCATCAAAGACTTCAACTCCTGATTTAATAAACTGCTGAATAAAATTCCTGCAACATCCAAGCCTAGTGAATAAGTTCAAAGCGAATGGTATATCTTTGCCTTGCTTTCAAATGTAGCCATTTTCGTTGATAGGGATGCTAAACCCACATTAGCAAAAAATATGAAGGAAGTAATCGCTGTTGAAAAATGTATCATTGCTTTGGAAAAGAAAAATGCTCTTGGAGAAAGAAAATCCAAAAAGGTTACCTTCAAAGATGAATAAAAAAAGAAAGCAGTCAAAGACCCATTTGACATTGAAGGTTTACAAAAGGTTTTGAAAACTATGTCCAATGAAATTGTGGAAATAAAAAAATAGGTAGCTGAAACTTACTAAAAACCATTTAGAAATTTTAGAAGAAATCAATCAACTGACCTTAAACCACCTAATGCTATATCTAATGCAGAATCAGATCTAGATGAAGATGAAGATGAAGACACAGTTTTGTCATTGGAGGAAACGGAAGAAGAGGAAACAATTGAATATCATGGGATGTGGGACTTTATCTTGCCCAACTTTGATACTGAAAGTGAACAAGAAGCTCTCCTAGTAAACACCAGAAGTAAAAATGCAGCAGAGCCTATTCAAACAAATCCAAAGAAGAAAAATTCAAGCCCTATTGCTAAAGACAAAGCTCCCATGAAGAAAAATCCAGCTGTGCCTACCCAAAATCAACCATCATCCTCTAATCCTCCATCATCATCTAAAACGTTAGTGGTTTCTAACTCTATGTATTATAACATTGTGGAAGACATGAAGAAAACTCGAGCAAATATTTATTTACATGAACTTAGCAAGCTCAAATGTCAACAAAAGTTGTTATTAAAAGAATTGAATGCGGTACCTTCTTCTCCTCTTCCAACTAGTGTATTATCCAAGGCAGCTAAAGGATAGGTAAGCCACCATCAGATAAAGTAGATGCTACTGATGCTGTTTTGATTGGAGATAGGTATAATTCTCATACTCCTCCTTTTCTCTTGACTTATGAGATCTATAATAGAAATCTGCATAACTGTCTGATAGATTCAGGGGCTTCATCAAACATAATGCCAGCCTCAGTTTGCTCCAAATTAAACATTGAGCCCCAGAAATTTGCAGTTCATATTGTTCAATTAGATCGGACTAAAGTTCAAGTTTTAGGAAAGATTAATTCAGTTACTATTAGGTTATCGGCTGATCCCAGAATAGTTCAAAGAATTGATATATTGATTGCTGACATCCTTGAGTTTTATGGTTTAATTCTAAGCAGTGATTGGTCTGAGAAACTCCATGGTTACATTTCCACTAATTGGTCTCACATGTGGCTTCCCTATAAAGGGAAACCAAATCAAATCAAAATAGATCGGGAAAAACACATGACTCATATAGTAATGAAGTTTGGACTTGAAGTTTTAGACGTGTAATACGAAATTTCTCCATGTGTGAGAAGAAACAAGCCAAAAACACTTGAGTTTCCTCTCCTTTGACTTCTTTATATTTCTTCTTATCTTTGGCATAAAAATCGATGTGTTGAGTGAGTGGATGAATGAGGTTGAAGTGTCTTGTATTTATAGCTATCTAGGAGGTTGAATAGCTACTTCTTTTAGACGAACTTGTTCATGCAAGGCTGACTTGATCTTGTGGATTAAAATTTTGACTTTTTGACTCAATAAAAGGTTTTTCTTTTTCTTACAAGGAGTCGAAATCAGAATTTGACTCAATTACGTTTCCTTGACTCATAATAAATTTTCTTTTCACTCAATAAAACCTATAATCATGAAGAACATGTTGTGACTATAAATAAAACAATAATAATGAATGTAATAAATGAATATAATAAGTGCATCAATGATACATTTGTATTACATTACGAAGACGAACACTTGCCACATTTTCAATAGGTCCGCACACCATCCTTGGGTTTTCCCAACTATTATTGGGTATGCATAATTATTTTTCCCTAGTCACTACCCCTGACCCATGCACAGGGCTACTAACCCCCTCCAAAACTCCCTGTAATGGGGGTTGTTGCCTCCCTTGTGACCCCCAACCTCAACCCCAACCCAACACAACATAACAACTTGTGGGAGTAGTTGTGGAAAGAATATAACACATACCCAACATATATCACTTGTTTCGTGTTGAATTCTTAGTTGGATTATTCATATGCAAGGTGGTAGGTTGAATTTTTATGTCATGTTTAGAGAATTCCTTGGTGTATATCCACTTGTTACTTTCTTCTTGATATTGCTATTGTAAATATCTACATATTTATATACACATTTATGTGTTAGAGGGGAAAATTGTTCTACACCTTAATTTCCCTAAGAAACTAAGAATATTGATTTAATGGGAGGAGGCCAATAATGGGATCCTTTATAAAAGAATGGAGAAAAAAAGTGATTCCTAACCAAGATTGGTCATGGATGGGATGTCTTAATTCACACTATAAAGATAATTTTAGGAAGGAAAACATTGCACTTATAATTATGACTAAGTCATTAAAGCCTTAAGAGAGTATCCAAGGACAAGAGAATACAATTTTCACTAATGAAAGGTAATTCGTGAAAAGTTAAGAATTGCAGGTCAGCTTTGGCGTCTTATTTATTCATAATGGTATACAAGCTTTTAGACCTACTTGGTAGCTAATATAGATCCATCACATACTTAAGGAATCATATTCAATGGTCATGAAATAGAGTTGTATTGGATTATTGATACTATTGCATATGAGATCCAAATATCATGAAAAAGGTCTCATGCATATGAAATATTGTTTAAGGAAAATGATTTTTTACTGTAATCATTGTGATGATATCTCATGAAAATGATATGTGATCGATGTAGGTGAGATAAAACATTTATAAATGCAGTATAGATGATGGTTATTGAGATGGATATCCTAGGAGCAAGGCTACTATGGTGACACTTGAACCGTAGGATAGGCCTTGGTCATCATGAGTAATGTATATGTCTTTTGTTATGTCAAAGGAAGGTATAGGGGTTCCTTTGCTAAGAATACATCAATTTATTTAACCTTCCTATGCATTAAAGCCTTGGAAAAAAGGTTGGCATGAGGGACAACTTAGTAGAGAAGAGGGTGCTTAACATTGGAGGGTGAGTGATTCCAATGAAGAGAATACTTAAATAAATCTATTATGGAATAATTCATGTCCCATGGTGTTGGAGGGGCTAGTCAACTAAATTGACTAGCCCAATCGAGTCCACTCCTTAAAAATGTATTATAAGTCAGTTGGGTCATTTATTGAGTCAGTTGACCATGTAAATTTGGATAAGCCAATTTAGAAAGTTAAACTATTGTAATTGTCTACCAAAGTTTAAATATGTATGTACTTGACTCCATGGGTTGGTTGGTTACCAATTGAGATATATCTAATACAAGTGTGCTTTTGTTGGCTCTCTATTACTTTTGTGTCTCTTTTCTCTTCCATGTGATACATATTACCCTTTTATCTTACTTTATGTTCCACTCGGTAACTAATGCATACTTCTCACTAGAATACAACATTGGTTTTGATGTCGGTATTGCTAAACCTGAGTTCATATAAGATGTGTGCATAAATGTTAACTTTGAAGGAGATATAAGAGTGGTGGGAGAGAAAGATCAATAATTAATTTAAAAAGCAGATAAGGAGAAATGGTCTATCTATTGTATAATCTAGGGTATATTTCCTCATTAAGGTGTGTGAGAATTTCATAAAATCAATGCTAGTATAAATACATAAATATATTGATCAACAACCTAATGCAAAAAACAAAGATGGTAGTTGGTTGATCCTAAAATTGAATAACTAAAGGAAAATGAATTTGCATGAGTGGGTAGAAAAAATATTGGACGATTTCTAGGAGGAAGAGGTAACAAAAAAATGCACTTTTGTTGAAAAAATCAAAGAGTTTATATGACAATTTTCAAGATTTTTTTTTATGTACTATGCTTGCTTTACTACATAGATTTATTCTTGATAAAGGACTCGGTCATATAGTTGAATATTGACCACCCCTGCAAACCCCAATAAATATGACCATAGTAAGTGTAAAAATGGCTAGGAGAAATTCTTCGATGCCCATTGTAAAGGCATAAGAGAGGTATGGGACTAATTGTTTAATAAATGAAAATGTTCAACATAACCTTTTTGGTTGACCAAGAGCAAGTTGGGTAAATGATTGGGAGTGTAGATGTTTGCGAGATATAAAGGGAAAATATGAAACAAGAGAAGTAAGTAAATTAGTAGTCATAATGGGAGGAAAATGGTTAGTTTCAAGAATAAGAGAGTATAAAATTGACGAGGAAACTCGATGAAGAACTCAATCATGTATACAAAATATAAAAAACCAATTGACATTCAAAAAATAGAAAGGGACAAAAGACAATAAAAAATGATAAAAGATAAGGGAGGAAAAATTCATCTAAAATTCAATACATAAAGAAGTTCCAGAGTAGTAGATTGAAGATGCACAAGACTCCTATGGGGGTAGTAGAGAGCACCTAGAGTCAAGAGTCATATCACCATTGAGTCCAACAAGAATGTGATAATATCAAAGTTGGTTACTCTAGACCAACAATTCCATGATCCCATGTCGTAAGTATATCAAGTCTCGCTATAAGAGACTCCTCGAGCAAAAGCCCCATATTATATATAAACCTTCCTCAGTTTGGTATAGGCGACATGAGCATGAAAATTTAAGAGATTGTCTCCAAATTAAAATAGAAATAGTTAACAAAACTTGGATCAATAATAATGAAAATAAAGATATGCTTCTACATATAAGAAATATCATGAACATACACCCCCTCTCCCCCAAGACTAATATCTACCAAGGAAGAAGAATATAAAAGTCGGGAAGATGAACTATTGCAATATATAAGGAACGAGTACATTGAATACATAGACAAAGGGTGTCAAATCAATGACATCTTGGAAAATTTTGCAAGAGTCAAAGTTGAATATAAAGAATGAACCGTGTTAGCCCTCATTTTTTCCAAAAATATTGTTATGGTTTTGGAATTCCTTTTCCTTTAGAAACACCTTGTTGGACGCCTAATCCTCAATGGGTTAGTGTGGAAGCCAAATGGACAAAAGGAGTCCAAGAGACCTTGGGATGTGAATCCCAACGGTCACATAATGTACTATAAATGTATATCATTTGTGAATAAAAATGGTACTGCATGATTTATCTTTCCTATCTTTCTCGCTCCCCATGTGAGTTTAACATGGTATCAGAGCAGGCGTATTCCTGCCTTGCATAATTAATTTGAGCCATTTATTTTATGGCTTTTCTGTGCAAGTCAGTTCTACATTTCATGAATGTTTTATCAGCCGTGTTTTAGCTGCATACTCTGCAAACAATTCCCCAAATAGAAATTTCTGACATACCTCACGCTCTGACGCTTCCACTGGCCTGAACACTGCTCCTGTAGCTACTCCACCTGCATACAAAACGCTGCCTATTTTCCTGTTCTACCCATATTTCAGAACTGACACCCCTGACTTGGTATTTTCTCTGGGCTCTCTACCTTGAATGTTGAACGCTATGTGGTGCCTCCACGCAGGAATACACAATGAATTTGTTACTCATTTGAACGCTGCTCCAGAACATTTGTCAGAACAGAGCATTGCATGCATAACGCTTCATGCAAACCCGCGTGAACCAACGATTCTTTCATCCTTGCTTCCAATGAGATACAGTGCTGAATGATGAAGGACCCAATGGGCTGCGACAGCTTGTGCTCTTAACCATCAGGGGAATTTTCGTAGTCATCCCTTGCTATCTCTCGTTCCGCCAATTGTCTAGATATGTGTCGTGCCTCTATTTATCTCAGCTTAAATGCTATTGTGTATAACTCAAGGCTTTTTGTTGGGTCATAGTCTCTTTCTCTGAACCTGAATCGATTTTGTGCGCATGTCGTTTACTGGTAGTTGTAGTAAGCATTTTTTTTACCTATCTATTTGGTTTCTCAACCTCTATTTAAGTCAGTTTGCCCATTTTCCTACCAGAGTTGTCTTGAGAACAAGTATCGTTCTGTGGATGATTCTCAACCTAAGAAGTGTATGCTCACGGCGGTCGCTTGGGTTCGTTTCGGCTTTAACCTGCGGGTTCTCGAGTTTTTCAGATAGAAGCATATGAACAATGGTGTTGTTTAGAGGGGGATTGGTTTAAATTTGTTGGCGTAAGATACACTTTTATGCTTTCTGATATATATAAAAATAAACTTCCATACTTTCTGATATATATATATATCACCACATGTCAGACCATAGTTCGAAGGGTTCCAAAATTCATCGATAAGCATGCAATATTGTGATAAAGTAGCTATTAAACTTGTGGTTTTATAATGTCTGCTCAAGATATCACTGGAAAAGGATTATCTGTGTTTTGGCGAATGCTGGAGCGTTTCCATATGGCAAAGACGAGGGAGATCTTATTTCGGTCAAAGATTTATTCTCATGTCGTACGCCAATCATCCACTAGTTATCATTCTGTTTGATGACTTCAAAGTTCAAAGTGCACCGCAGGAGGTGTAATTATATTGGACATATTCATAAGGACTTGATTTATTTAATGTGATTCGTGAACTCTTTTCTGACTATCGCCGATCCTTGAAATGCTGAAAAAATGCTCTCTTAGAATTTGGTAGAAGTTTGATCGAGGAGTCAAATGGCTGCAATCTTCTCTGTGTGCGAGAGAGATTCTACGCTGTGAAGATTTGTCTGAGATAACCAAGTTCTGGTACTTTTTTACCATTGCGCCTGTATTTGTCATGAAACTCTGCGCTTCTATTCTTTTGACTTGATTTGGACCAGATTATGTTCGCTGTTTCAAAGGCTTGACGTTTCAGTTGACCAGCAAACAGAGATGGAGCGATTATCATAATACAAGCCTGTAAATTCCTACTGTCAGGGCACATACGTAGGTTCCTCTCTGAAACGTGGTAGCATCCTTCTGACGGGTAGCAGTTTTATTATGAGAACAAGTGAAGATGTAACTATTTCCACTATCAAGTAATGCATGAAGTTCAAGATCGGATGATCCAAAACATCAAGGTTTGCACCTTTGTCAAATGCAGAGAAAAACATCATGACGCATCTTATGAAAAACAAACAAGTAAAGCAGATTGTAGTAACATAGCCGACCTCTTGCAATTTCTTTCTGCGTCCTGTTGATTCAACTGGAAAGCGTCGAAGCATGAAGAAAAGTCTACCACCATAAAGTAAAAAAACCCCAACGCTGCAAAGAAGGAGACACCTGCAAAGAATAACTTGGAGAGGATCTCAACAACTGGACTACGGCTCCACCAAGAGTAAATCCATATGCATATCTGAATGAGATAGATGATTGATTGTGATAAAAGCGGGTCTATAACCGTCTACTAATATTGCCCATGCCTGATAGTATATTTCTTCCCAAAATAGGACCAACAGAGTATACGTGGTTAGAAAAAAAAAAAACAAAATAGCAGGCCAGGCCTATCAAGCAAAACATGTAGCAAAATCGCAGGTTCTTGTGGCTAGCATCATACCAATGGCGTCCATTGTTTGAGATTGTCCCCACAATACCACTCTTCAAATTCCTCTTTTAGAACGTTGATTTCCCGGAAACGCAGCCAACATATGATCTGGTAGCCTTTTCAACTTGGAGTAGCCAATCAAGTGAAGTCGTGCAACATATAAGGATTTCCAGTTTCTATCTGAGATTCTAAAATTGGGTGATCGTGACACATTTTTTTTTCCCACAAGAGAAACCTTCCTTCCGTGTGCAAGATTTTCAAGCTTTTGTATTTTCTGTTGCACATTATTTTTATCTGTTTTAATCGCTTGTATCTTTATGGTTGCAAGTTGGGAACGACTATAGTGGCTTCACTGGAAATTTCATGTCATGTAATCACGATTGTTTAGCATAGGAATAGGTGTAGTGTTTGCTTCCTTGTTTTGCCTTGCTTTTTTGTTTGCATGTTTGTTTGCTTGCTTGCTTGGTGTGTTTCCCTGCTTACTTGGTTAGTTTTATTTCTCACTTTCTTTTCTTACTTATTTTTCTTTCCCTTTACTTCTTCTCTTTTCTTTATTGTTTTTTTTGCTTGTTTGTACCCGTAGTTTAGCCTCACATGAAATCGTGTTTGACTCTCGAGACAATCCGGGAAAATATAATAGGACTTTCACAACTACCAAAATTTGGTTATCTGTTGTCCTCTCTCTTTATCAAGAGATTTTTGTCTTCAGTCAATGGTGCCCTGATGGAAAATATGTTTTGTTCAGAGTGATTCATGGTGAAAACACAATACTTGCACTTTAACTAGTATTGCCTACTCTAATAGGTTATTTTGGGTTAAACCTTGTCAGCTTAGTCTAGTAGAGTAAGATGAAGGGGAAAACCTTAACAAGTGTCTCAGAGGTATATATAAATACTTCTCTGAAGGGAGAACCTCTTCTGCTCTTAATAAGTCAGGATCCCTCTTCCGCCTCTGAAATAAATAAGTGCCTATGAACAGTTCTTTGAAAAACAAAGAATGTGAGAATGAAAAAATAAACAAGGCAAAAGAGGAGAAAGGCTTCTTACATAGAGAGGTGATGCAAGTAACTCCATCGAGGTACTGACCAATCTCACTAGTAACAGAGCGATGCTTGTGTTCCTACGTGACTTTGTTGGGGTACTATTCAGGCCTGCTTGAAGGACTGCTTGTCATGTCATATCATTATATCTTCAAGAACAATCATATTTGCGAGCACAAAGCCATTTCATGTGTTTGCTCTATGTCTCTTGCTTCCTTTTCGCTTGTTTGACTAACCATTGTCTTTGGGCATGTTGATTGCTATGTCATGCTTGTGAGTTTGTTTTGGAAATTTTCAAGGTTTATCTTAGTGTGCATGAGTTATTTTCACTCTGTTGACATCAGTCACACTCACACACAAAGATGTAAATATTGTCATGCAAGTGTCATCATTGTCGTTCGAAGACATGTCTCAAGTGTCGCACTTGTCACTCTTAACTCATGAGTTAATCTCTCTTAGCATAGGTTTTTCTTGTTATTTTGAGGTGTCTTGTCATCGAGTTGTGCTAAATGTGTGATCACATCATCATGTATGCACAAATTCACTTGCTTTCAGACTTAAGCATTTCTCCTGAAAAGTTTTCGACCTGCCAACCCTCCTTCAATTGTACCCCAGTCTGAGTGACCTTGCATTATTTTCCAGACCTATGCAGAGATTGAGGCTGTCCATCGGGGAGACTGCATTGCATAATTCTATAAATGAGCTAGCTAACTGACTCCCAGAACTATGCATAAGTTGTACTAGAACCTGATCCAGTCTATGCGTCTCACAAGATCTCCCATCAAGCCTTCCATTAGTCAACCAAAGAAATGAGTTGAGTTGTGACCCAGGGTTGTACTGATCTCCAAAATTGAGCAAAAATTGTCGATCCTAACTGCCTTGCACTACCTGCAGAAACTGTACAAACATGTGGGGCAGGAATCTACTGCTTATCACTGCACTGTCCCGAGAAATTACGTAGATTTACTAGGCAGGCTTCCCTGCTAGCCTACTATGCAATCAACCTAGAAATTGCGCAGAGTTGTCTGTCACATGCCCTTCTTCCTTGGTTTGCAATCAGCCTAGAAGCTATGCAAATCTGACGAGAAGGCTTCCCTACTGGCCTGCTTTTCTCTCACTCAAAAAATTACATATATCTTTCTGTCACCTGCCCTTTTGTCCTGCTCTACAAGCACCTAAAAATTTCGCAGTTGTGTCCGGGCTATCTCCCAGAATTGCACAATTTTGACTAGCAGCTCTTGTAGCCCAATCCTATCCTCCTCTGGAAAACTATGCATATTTTTTTGCTAGTGCCTCCTACTACCTGCATTGTCTTTCCGAGAGAAATTGTTGAGATCCCAGCTAGATGACATGCCTAGTGCTCCCCTTGAAAATTGTGAGAATGGCGCAATAGTTCCTCGACACCCTCCGTGTCCTTCCTCTTGGAAACTATGCAATTCTGCCTCCTAGCTGGGTTTTTCCCCACAGTTCTAACTATTGTCATGGATTGCACAAATTTTCCTCCCACAGAAATCTACGCATTTTTTCCCGATAGTTCTCTAAAGCCTCGCATCCTGGCCTGTGTTGTGCTTTGTGTAGTTTTAGTGCCTTGTCCCTATCCTAGTCACATGCACTGAAACAAAAAATGATGCATCATGTTAGACTATGAGATTTTTGTATTTGATTTTGTCTCATCATGTGTGATTGCAGGAATAAGGTACATCAATGAAATAGGGCATGACGACGCATGAGATGGAAAAGGAGTGCATGCTAGAAGCCTTTCTGATAGTCAAACAAACATACGAAGCACATCAAGAAGTGATCGAAAGGGACACATACACATGCACCATCAAGTAAAGACCAAGACCACCCCGAACACTTTGCCATGCTGAGGTGAAGACATGTTACATCGAGAGCATAACATCACTTTGTAACAAAGTTGCTCGACATGGAAATCACAGTCAACCAGTACATGTGAGTAGTGTCATGTCGTGTTGTGTCATGAGTTGTCTTAGAAACATCACTAATATGGGTTATACTTGTTGTAATCAATGTAATGTAAAGTGTAAGTCCAAGAGACCCACATATGAAGATGAAGATTCATGTAAAGTGAGTTATTCCCCCTTGGCTATATGTACCCTCTCATTGTATGAGTAAAGGACTTTTCACCTTGGATCCTCCCACATAGCCTTGAGAGTTTGTAGTCTGTTCTTTGAGGAGCAAGGAGTGGCTTCAATGTCCCACTACTAGGGCTAGTGATGTATGGTGTACATATGTGTCTTGGATTTTTTTCTTAATTCAAAATCCTGTCTCAGGCCAACATGTTTTCATGCATGTTTTGTATCTATTTGTAAGAATATTCTTTAAATGTTTGTAATGCATGCTTTCTTAACCTGTACTAATATAGTTGAACTACTTTGGTTATTTTAGTACTCATATTGTTGAAGTTGTGTTGTATTTTTTATCATTGTTGTCCCGTCTCTGTGGACTACTCCGTTGGACATTAGACAAACCATCTTTGTGTCTTCCCAATTCTAACGACTGTCACCCCCATGTGTACTACTCCGTTGGATGGTGTACATGTTTTCCCTTGAACATTGGTTTTCATGACTGTCGCATCCATTGTGGACTATTCTGTTGGATGGTCGACAGACCCTTGCTATTATTTGTGTGCGTTTTGTCCTTGGTAGGGACTATTCCCTCTCATCAAGAGGCTCACTTTACTTCCCCCTTTTTGATAGTAAGAGAACTCGGACATAGAGTTACATTACGAACTCACCAAGAATAATCACCTTGCTTTCTTGAAGTTACAAGCATAACACCCTCATGTGCTGAACAACAAGAGCTAAGAAAATCTCTAAGATAATGGCAACTCGGCCATCATAACAGATGGGACTCTTACACCCAATGGTGTGAGATCTAGTTGGGACTTCATACGAGGGAGAACCCCTTTGTTGGCGGGTCCAGTACCATGAATAGGGACATAGGCCACAAGGACACAAGGGGGTCATGAATTTGCAAGGCCTAATTTCTTACAAAGCTAACCAAGGTCTATTAGAATTACTCTTTCTAGGTTTGACTCGTAAATAGCTTGGATTATTGGCACAAATTGATAAACATATTGTTGATTTGTAAATTTTCCTAAAGAATTATATCCCCTAAAGAAGAGTTGGTGGGTTTTATCTCAAGGTTTGGTTTAAAGGGTAAAAATATTGTATCTATTATGCATGGTTGTATTTCTATTTTTTGTACACTTATTGTTTCTACTACATTTACTATTGACATTTTCTATGCATAATTTCTCAATGATATAAGTGTCCTTAGATAAATTGATTGAATATCATTAGGTTGTAATTAACATATTATAAAATTATTTTTTACTACTCACCTTGTAGAAAATTCAACACGTCCTTTGATAGATTTTGTCCTGTCAACTTCAACTCACTATCTAAGAGTTTGATATAGGAACCATTAATACCTTGGAACTTGTAGACCTTAGTGGCAAGATTCCTCACAGTCGATAATGAGCTTACCACATTAGCTCCTCATTAGTTGAATCCATAGTTTTTTGACATCATCATATTTATTCACACTCCATGGGTTCCACTAGATACCTTGGGGTGCATTTTCATCATTGGTGGGTCTATTCGCATCTATTAATGGTATACCTCAGTGGCCAACAATCAAATTGTTTCTACCATACTTGACATGAGTTCATTCATTTTCATGTTGTATATTTGTAACATCGGGGTTTAGTAGAATACCTCAAGATAGGGACATAGCACTCTTGTATGGTACCCTTCCCATTTTTTTTTGTATTTATGTATCAGTTTATGTACTTTTAGGGCTACCTTAGGGCACTCCTCTTCTATGTGTCCATGGTCCTACTAATGTTTATTGTGACATAGATCCACATTATATTTTCTAGTGGTTATGACCTTTTAGTTTGTCATATGAATCCACTGTGTATGTCTTGTGGCCATGTAATAGCAATTCATGTCATGTATATGCAGTGTATGGTTCACAAACGTGTTTAGTTTCTATTTATGTTGAGCATGGATATGCCTGCCTTAATGATGATCATCATATGATTAAGACTTCAGTACCAATATGACTTTGATCCTATCCTTTGGTATTGGATCCTTCCTCTCATTTTCCCACATTTATTTGTAATACATTTCAGCCATTTGTTTCACTTCTAACCTCATGCATTAGGGGGCATCTATTATATCCCATTATTGATAGAAACATTAATCCTATCTTCCAACTTGCCAACCAAAATGTAGAATTATTCCTACTTGAATGTACATTTTTAGTAGCCCATAACTCCTACAAACTTGTCATCTTGAGAACCATCGCTCCCCTATAGTGGGATAGTCTGACATCTAAGTACCCTATCTACCTTTGGCATGGGAGTCATGGAGGTGATTTTTCTAGATAATATCGCGGAGATGAGATTGGCATGTGCATTTGTGGAATAGTAAATAATACCCTTAATTTGACTCGATATTTGAAAATACCTCTAAAAATCACATTATTTGACCCCCTCCCAATACAAACCTAATACACCTTCCCAATTTAAGAAACCCATACTTTCTCTAAATATTGTAAGTATCAATTTCTCCATTAACATTTCTTTATACCCCTTTATATATTTTCATTAACTTTGAGCTCCATTTTTTATACTTGCCAATATAAAACCCCTTTACCATCTATTATATGCTCAATATATTATGTGATTTTTTCCTCAAAATATATCTCACAATATGAATGCACGTGATATGGTATTTCTCCTCCAGTGAAGCTCTCATGAGCTTGGCCTGCTTATTCATGAGTTGGATGAGGGTAAATTATTTTGGAAGTTTCCTAACTTCTTATGGTCCTAGCTTTCTAGACATATCCTATTAAGTTTAGAAAAAATCCTATATAGAGAGTGTTGGAAATTTGGCATTGCCTCGATGGCTAATGGTAGGTAGTGAATGTGTTAGCAATGATGACAACATACATGCTAAGAGATGTGATGAACAGTTGGCATGGTTTGAATAGATAGTGGTAGCAATTGTGTTGGAATTGATGTAAACTAGATGAGCATTGAGGCTAGTAGTAGGATAAGATGTTAGAATTGATGTGCTTGATATGTCAATCTCAAGGGAAGTCCCATGGTTGTTGCAGTCTCTTATAGGGAATCATGATAGTAGCAGGCTTATTGGAGAAGCCATAAAATGATGACTATGGTGGCCAAGAGGCTCAATCTTTGGAGGATTTTCTCGATGAGGAATCTTGATCAAATTCTCATGGAAATGTTATACATTGAAATTTCATTGTAAGATCTTTCCAACTATATGTTGAAGTCCACAAATGGCCTCCTAGTTCAAAAGTTATAAATTGTGAAAGTAATGTCCTTGAAGTCATTTGGAGCAGTCCCTGGAACCCCGAAAGCTTATTTTAAAAAGGCTACAGGATTATAGTGATTTAGTGAATAGGGAAGCCCAAAGCCTCAGAAGGTTGGAAAATCGGAAGCTTGAAAGCTTATTTAAAAAGCTACGGGATTACAGTGAGCTCGGGAAGTGGGAAGCTCAAAACCCCAGAAAGTTAGAATCCCAGAATGTGAGAGCCCATAGGTTTATTTAAAAGGTGTTAAGGGATTGTAGTAATTAAAGGTCATGTGAACAAATCCCAGAAGGTAGAAATCTCGGAGGTGTGGAAGACTCGAGAGTCAGAATCCCAGAAGGTTGAAACCTTGTAACTTCTTATTAAAATAATTACTTAAGAGTGTCGAGATTGAGGGCTTCATGATTTAGAGTTGGAAGTAGGTCACATGAACATTCAACTATTTATAAATGAGATCACATGCAAAACCAAAGATTGAGGTACCCTTTCTCTCTCCTCTGACAAGATAGGTGGAAACATATTATTAGTTAGAGATGACATCAACATTACATAACCTTGGACATGTGGCAAGAAGTTATGGTGTTTTCATGTAGCCAAAAGGCCCATATATGGGCGAGACATGGACCTCTCACATGTAGACACGTGGCATGGATGACATCATCATGTCATCACCCTGGTAGAGGGCATTCCCCGAAGGTCAAATACCATGTAACTATTCGTTAATTGAATTTCTTAAAGGTTGCAAGCATTAGGGATCATTAACTCATAGGACAACAATTGAATTTTTTTTTACCAACATTTGACATTTCATCACGAGTCGAAATGCACACACAAAACTTTTTTTTGGTGGTTTCCTATGCTATTGGTAATGAAGGACCTTCGGGCATTAATAAAGTAATAACACCACGTGAAAAAATTTAAAGGAGCCTAGGAAAAATTCAAAGGAAATGTACCAAGGGAAGGTGCTAAAGCAAGGTGGGTGATGGCCAAAACCCCACGAGCCTATAAGATATTAAGGAATTACATTTAAAAGAAGCTACAGGGATGCAAGCATAAGGGATCCAAATCAGGCAACATATGAATATGAAATGGGGTCCTATGAATGTGTTTTGTGATGGTTTTACATTGTAGTTGCATGTTATTGCAACCATGAGCCTCTGAGGCACATGCAAGGTGTGATGAGTCAAAAACTATGTCACTAGATCCCTCTTTAGTTGGATTTTATGCCAAATTGGTTATTCTCGACGTTTGGATTGAGCAAGTGTTGGGCACATGATCAAAATCAAGGATGAGTCAAAAAATTTGGATATAATTTCTCCATATTTGGCATCTATTCCATAACTATCCATAGCCATAACTTGATAAGAAGAAGTTGGGGATATCCATGTAAATGCACATAGAAAGGTTAGGGTCACTGGAGTAATGGAAACTATAAGAGAGTGATACAGAGAGGACTATGATTTGGAGAGGCAACAGTTGAATCGAGAACAAATATGCTAGAGCTTCCTTGCACATTGAAGAGAATTCAGGTGGAAAGATTCCCCATTGGAGAAGCTCTAATTGTGTGTTTCAGAAGTCCATTCAAGTGATTAATGTGGTTAAGGTGGCCTCGCAGATTGATATAACAACAGTATGGAATTCCATGCAAAGGTATTCTTTTGGGAAGTATAAATGAAGAAGAAAGCCTCAGGGATATGAGATTTGATCACACAAAGAACAGAGCCATCCTACAGTACATTTTAAGCACTGTGATACAATTAATAAGCATGGGGAGCCTTGCTAAAGCGTGTAGGTTGACTGAGAATTTATTCTCAGTATGGGAGTCAATCAGGTGGCCATTCTCTACATTAATTATAATGCAACTACAATTGTTGAATGTAGAAAATGCTTAGGAGCCCATGCTTAATGTTTAATGTTGTTGCAGTGACTATGTAATCATATGCAACATCAGGATGAAGAGGCATGCTGAGAGTATGCTTATAGGATGAATGAAGGAAAACAGAGACAACATTGTTCCCTGTACAACACATAAAAAAAACACAAGATTTCCATTGATAAAGGGGGGGACAATAATTGTCACCAAAGAGGTATGTGGAAAGCTATGTGTGGGTGCTTCTAAGAAGAGGCTAATAGAGAATAGGTCGAGAGTTCCTATGAAGAGGAAAGAAACTCAAAGTGCCTATGTAGAGGAAAGAGGTCAAGAGTGCCTAAGAAAAATAAGAAGGGTGAGAGAAAAGATACTTGTGTGTGAGTATGCTATTGCACAGTGAGGTGAGTGCACAGAGTATTGTGCATTATTGGATGTTCTTAAGAAGCATAGTGGGTTGTTGTGGAGTGAGCATATGACATAGTACAACATGGGATGAGTAGAGGAAAGGCTCCAGAGGAGAACAAAGTTGATATGAGGCAGAGAGAAACTTCCATCTATAGAGGATGTTAGTTCCTTATTGAGTGTGGGTTGGAGCTTGCTTATAGGAAGTTGGTACTTTCATCTCTAGTGTGTGTCTGAAGATAACTTGGGGGTTGGTGCCTCTTGTGTGTTCAAAAGAATGGAGTTGGTGCTTCCTACTAGTGGGTGCTAGCAAATAATAAAAGGGAATTGGTGCTTCGCGCTAGTGGGTGCTCGCAATCCACCAAAGGGAGTTGATGCTTCCTGTAAGTGGTGGCTCACAAACATTGATGTAATAGAGTAGCTCCTATTATTACATCATAATAACAAATAAGCTTTGGTGTTTTTTCTCTCGGAAGGGTTTCCAGGTTAAAATATTTGTGTCCAATGTGGATGCTCCTCTTGGTGCATGTGTTCATGTGTTGATTTATTTTGTTGCACTTGTTGATTGCTCTAATCTATATTCCAAACTATAATGTATTTATGCTATTTTTATTAATGAAAGTATTTGTGATTTCTCTCTCACATATTTCATGTCATTTTATCTTTATGTGGTTTTCATTATTGCTTGTACACAATAACCTACTCTCAACAAAGGGAAAAAAATATCTACTTTAGTTGTGCTTGTGTGTAGGCAATTAGATCAAGGAGCTAGGAGTGGGATCTTCAAGCTAAAGCAACATCTCCAAAGTTTTTTGTAGGATTTTCAATATTCACTCATCTACAAGAGTTTAAGATATGCAACTTCTATCTCAATTGCTGAGATGAATAGTAGTACTATCACACATTGTTTGATGGATCTAAGGGAAATATCATTAGATGAATAACTCCTTACCTTCTAAAGATATTTATTGGTAACATTGATCTTTCTATAGGTTCACCGAAATGTCTATGGACACTAAAATATTGAAATTACACGAAAACTTTTTTCTTTCATGAAACACATCTTCAAGCATCCGCTAAAAAGTTTGTAAAGCATGTACACTTTTGTCATGTATTTTCAAAATTTTTGTTGTGGGTATACTAAAAAATATGTAGAGTGGATATTGCTTGGATGTAGAATTTCTGCACACAAGGAAATTAAAATAAAAGTTGTAGCCAATTTAGGACCTATCACCACATTATTTTTTGAAAATGGTTTAAGGAAAGGGAAATATGAAATATCTTGTGTGGGATCTAGCTTGAAGAATGAATCCATAACTTCATATTTTCAAAATGGATCTTCATTCAATCAATACAAAGAGGAAAAAGACTAATTGTCAAGTAGTTACAAAGATGAAGAGAATATTACAAAGGGAGAAAATTACGCTCATAAGAGGGCTTGCTTCTTGGGATTTTTTCTAAAGAGTGGTTTTTATTTCCAAAGGATTTTGTGAATACTTGAGAGCCACCATTTTTAAGTTTAGGTATGTTCTATGCTAGAGCAATTTATTTAAATTTTCACAGTTAGCAATCACATCAGCATTACGATAAACTGCAGATAGAACATAAATACAAAACGCAGAAGACAAGCCAAGACAAGAGGACACAAGATATGGCGCGAGCCAGGGACAAACCCAACAATGTGTGGGGAAACCCTTTGATCAAATCTTCTTT